>VTPC01086620.1:0-10729 GCA_011009095.1 Ignelater luminosus | reverse complement strand
ATCTACCAAAAGCTATCTAGTTGTAATTTTGTGTGTAACCACTTTTGCCGTAAAAGCCGCGAAATTGGCAAAGTTTTTTGTCACTTGTAGGAGAACAGAAACTTAAAAATTTCTTAATAATTATTTGGTTTACTCAATCTGTCTATCTATCGCTGCTACAAGTCTTATAATTAGCTTGAAAAGGACATGAGACTGTGTTCTTGGCATACTCGATACAACAGAGATCGATCTTAAAGTAGTTGATTTCACTTCACAATCTCCAGACTAAGTATGGTAGATTGTTCGTAGTTATGTCTGCTTTCATTGTTTCCCAAAAATATTTTTTTTAAGTTATTGTTTCTTGTATTACGCGATTATTAGTTTCACCTTAATGATAAATGTTTATTGTTTCTAGTTGTTTGTTTTTTTCGGGTAAAACTTGTAACCTAAACATACATCTAAAAAGTTTAGGTCGATTTGAGCTAAATGTATTTATGAGATTTTTACAAAAATCTTTATACATTCTTTCTTTATTAAAATATAGATAGTACTTTTTATTTGGTTCACAAAATTAAAACAGGTTTGAATGATTAGATGTTCATTATTATCTTCAGTGTAAACCGCTTTGTTTAACATCGGTATACTTGGTGTTAAGTCACTGCCTTGTCAAGAGGATACACAAGAGGTAGGTGTTTGTGGTTGTTTACTCAAATTATTACTGGTGCTAGAAATTTCATTACTTGCATTTCTAACTATTTCGTCTATATCGTTAATTAAATTATTATTCTCGTCAAATTCTAAATTTGACATTTCATGTAAAAAGTTAGCGAGTTCCCTATCGACTATCTGTACCTGAATTGATTGGTTGTCGGTTTCTATTGCGTTAACTTGTATTCTCGATAAAGCCTCCTCGTTTACGTTGCGTCTACCTTTTTTATCCACAATTTCATAATAAAATTCTTCCAATTTGAGCCGCCAATACACTAGTTTAGAGTTTGGTTCTTTTAAAAAGAATAGCCAGGTTAGAGATCTGTGGTTGGTGTATATTACGAATTCTCTGCCAAAGAGGTATGGTCGAAAATATTTAGTAGACCATATTATTGCTAGAAACTTTTTTCTACGGTTGAATATTTTTGTTCTGTCTTGTTTAAGGTGCGAGAAGCATACGCGATCGCTTTTCATTACCAATTTTGCCCTGTGAGAGAATTGCCGCTACGACTACGTTAGACGCATCGGTTGTGAAGATAAAGGGTTTCAAAAAAATCAGCATACTGTAAAAGCGGAGAGTTTGTTAAAATTTATTTGCAACTTTTTAAAAATACCCAGGTGTGAGTGACTTTATTTTCTTTCTTTAGACAAACTGTCATAGGCATAGTTAGTTTTTCCATGTCTAATAAATTTATAGCGATATCCTACTAGTACTAAAAATCCTTTTAATTCTTTGTTAGTAGAAGAAATCGAATAATTCTGTATTGCTTTAATCTTGTCAGAATTTGGTTCCACTCCCTCAGGTGTGATGACGTGATTAAAATAGTTTTGTTCTTTTGTTTAAATTTCGACTTATCTAACTGAATTTTCATGTTTGGATTTATTAATTTTCTAAAAATTTCTCTAATTCTATCTACAAGTTCCTGCAGACGTAGAAATTATAGCTGTGTCATCTAAATAACCTAGGCAAGTTTCATTCCGTATACCTCAAAGAATATTGTCCATAACAAAAGTATTTGGAGCATTTTTAAGTCCAAATGGCATACGTTTAAATTCATAATGTCCGCTTCTGGTACTGAATGCTGCTTTTTCAATCGCATCGGGGTGCATCTCTACTTGATGAAAACCTGACGCTACGTCGAAGGTTGTAAAATACTGACTACGTCCTAATTTATCTAAAATGTCTCTTACGTTTGGTAAGAGATACTTGTCGTCAATGGTGTAGTATGATACTAGGGATTGTGAATAACACTCATTACCAAATTTCTCAATCTTACACTATTTTGCAGTGCGTTAAAATCCGAAGCAGAGTCTTAGTCGTATAAAATTCTTGCTTATGTAATTTCGTACAATTTGACACATAGCATGTCGAAATCGACAAGTTCTTACGAATTTATACCTGGATTACTAAAAACGGTATCTTCAATACTTCTTGCTAAGAAATGGATGACACTGACACCAGACAACTTATTATGTGTTAGTTGGTATAACGAATACCAGCTAGGCCAGAATCTTCTAGTTTACCTATGCAGTTGTTTGCAGATTAAAACCAAAACTTACTTGCCTACTAGAGCTTATCGTCAGATTTGTCATACTTCTTACTTTTTATAATCTTGAGCTATTTTCCAAGCGGAACATGGTCAAACCAACCTTAACTTCTTGAGAAGAATCATAGAATCCAATAATTAAAGCTATTTTGCTATACGAAGAGGTTTTCAACCTGCAAATATTAAACGGGGTTTATACATTCAAAAGGCGTATGTACTTATTAGCTATCTTGTATGTTTAGAAGTCACTTTTCACGTTACTTGAAACAGTCATTTTCTAAACGTTTCTCTTGTGATAAAAACGTGAAACTGTTTACATACTGCACATAACAAAATATAAAAATTTTAATTTCAACTAATATTTGAATAAAACTATTCCATTATCAATTTCAATAGTTTAATGTTTCTTTGCAACAGCTTTATCTAATACATAGTTACAAGTAATTAAAAGCAAATAAAATTTTATATTAGCAACTCTACTTCTACTGGTAACCGTGGATATCACTACATAAGATTCTATTACTTGATGCTTTTGTGGCATTCTAATGGAACATTGTCTTGTTTCCATTGTAATTCAACTAGAAGTAGGTGCAGAAACTGCGTAAATCCATCTTAGTTTTGTCGTAATCCCCTTATTATAGAGCATGCAGACCACACTACCTTCAATACCTAAAATATACAATCATTTTTATTAATCTTGTTTAAAAAATGCACATATGATTACCTTTACAACAGCTTGTGCATTAAAAGTAACTAAGCCACCAGCTTTTATTACAATTTCATTTTGGGAATTTTGTATCATAAACAACAACGGCGTTTTCAAACTGGGAAAGTTGGTCATATACCATTTAGAAAAGTAAACAGCGTTTGAAACTGCCAAGGCCTAAAACAGTTACATGTTATTTTGTGTTGCAAAGATTTGCACTATTAAGTAGTTATTAAGAAAATACCTAATTTTTTGACACTACCGCTTTGCTCGTTTAACAACTAATAGTAAACATTGCTGTAAAGAATTTGAAAGAATTTACTCCGGTGCTTTCCCTCAGCATGCTCTAGAAAGAAACTGAATCGTCTAACAACTGTATATGAGGAACCATAGAGGCGCTAAGATAACCAGATGTATTTGCCTTGGACTTCGTTTTATAGAATTAATTTGAATTAAATGTGAACGAAACTCGACTGAGTGCTATTTTGACTTTACACTGATGTGCAATACGATCAAATTCACAGGGCGACCGCAAATGCTACAGACGAAACAAAAATAGACTTTATCTTTGCTTAGAAGTGAATAGAAAACGTTTTCAAAATATTTTTCAATAAAGCAATGTTTCTAATTTTATAAGTCTGCAAATAATTGCTTACTCAACGTAAATATTTAAAAATTTCTTTCTAATTCTCTCAAAAACTACCTAATTGCATTTCAGTTTCTTTATACACCTGAATGCTTAAATCGAAATGAATCATTTCAATCGAGATATCACGAGATTGCTACTTAAAAATACTGAAAAGCTAACTGCGACGTGGAGGAGCTTCAAATTGAAAATAAAATTTATATGTCAAAGTATGTCTGGATTAAATCAAAAATCGACAGCGGTAGCGTTTTTATTGTTTTTTATAAAATAGTTAAACGAAAGGGGGATTTTATACTGACTTAATGTTTAATTATTTTATAAGTTTTACATACCTCGTCGGCTATAAAACTTGCTGGAATACAGTAGAATGCAAGCTGGGTGATCAAGAAACAAAATATAGCGGAGCTCATCAATTGAAATTTCAATGAGTGGCTAAAAAACACATACGGTTAAGGCATAACAACAGAAAGTACGAAACAAATAATTAAAAATAAAAACCGTGACTTCAGGTACCCTTATATCTTTGTGTATGATAATAGTGAACTACTTCTTTATAACTACTGTGCAGAACCAGAATTTTAAAGTTACCCTTCGAATGCTGCTACTAGTTCCGTAAAAGCAAATGGACAAACTGTACAGTATTCTACGAGAAATAGTAACGAAAACGTTTGTTGAAATTCCTTAACAAAGCTGCAATATAACTCTGGTTATTATAACAAATTGTGCATTAACTTTATCCTATACCGTAACATCATTTTGTGGTGTTCAATGTAAACTTTCAATCTGTCCATGTAGTCTATTTTCATGTTGTGATGACTTTTACAATCTCCTGCTAACTCCTCCAAACAACTAGATAAAATTTTAAACTGAATTATAATTTCAGTGCAAAAACCCAGATACATGGTATCTACACAGCTAACATATGTTCCAAAAACAGCCATGATGATCATTTCTTCGATTACTACAAAATGATAAAGTGTTTCGTGACCTTCCAGAACCCAGATTCCATATGGAATAGCTTTTTGAAAGAAAGCTGTTAATGTCTTAGCACAAATGGCGACTAACAAAAGCATAAAGAACAATTCCTGCAGTAGAACTATTGATCTATGTATTGAGTCTAGTTCTGATTTAACCTGTTGATTGCATTTGTTAGTGTTCCAGAATAATTTGGTTTTCTTAGCAAGTGCTAGAAAAGCCTTATTAGAGTATAATACGGCAAATAATTTTCCAAGCACCTGCAAATACGAGTTTATCCATTTTTACGTGGAAAAATATTAATAAGTAATTTGCTGGCTGTTTGTCAGTTCAAATTGCTTACCTGGAGAATTCCACAGATTCCTTCTAAATTACGCACGTAGTCGGATATATTCGTTTTGATAAGTGGGAACTGTAGTACTGCCATTACAAGTAGGTGTATAAGAGATGCGGCAAACAAAATTATGTGAAAATAATTTTTCAATGTTGGCTTGGAAAATAATCGATATTTCACTAAAATCAGAAGAGGTAGCTTCAAGGTTGCTGGCATATTGGCAGCTACTTCGGCGGAGTTTAAACTTTCCATATTTAGTATTAGGCTTATACTGCAACAAAATTAATAATGATAGAAATAATAATAATGACAATAGTAATAAACATACTAATGTGTGTGTGCTGTCTTAGCTGTGAACCGTTCTAATACCAAGTGAAGTTCGGACGTATATCATTGCTTGTATTCGAGCCGAAGTGGGTGCGATCGATGGAGTCTAGTGGTGGTATTATGCATTTTAAGAGCTTTTCATTAAGTGCGCAGTTAGTTTGGAGAACGAACGGGTCAAAAGCCAAAAATAGCGTTTTTTCGGCATACCCGTTTTCTAGATCTCGAAATCCAACAGACTAGTTTCGTTGGGTTTTGAGTATATGATTCCACTTGGACCCAATAGCCACCATGCATTGTCAGCTCCCACCCCGGCAAAAAAAGAGGGGAACAAACGTCGGAAAACCGCATGGCGCTTAGTGCACGGAATCGAAGAATTTGGATAGGGGCGCTGTTTTTAAGATGTCCCAGTTATTGTTTTGAGCTAACCAAACTTAAAGTTGGTTCCATGGGCATACGGCAGGGGAGGATTTGGGTTTTTAAGAAATATCGAGACCTCTGTTGGGACGATGCCTACCATAGTGGTCCTGTGTACGACAACCGCTAAAACCAAGTTCTACGTCTACCAGGGCCGGAGCTAGGAGCATTCGCATTTCGAACGAAAAAAGTTCATAGAGCGAGAAGGAGAAGAGATAGGAGAACTCTCTCTGAGGGTAAACAATTACGGTTTGGAAACTAAACACTGACACCGTGTAGGTCCAGTTCGACGCTAAATTCCCAACTTAACGAAAATGGTCTAAATTATCCGAATCGCTTTGTATTTAACTCCTATATAGTACCAACACGTCTCAGCAGCCCTGCCAGAAAAAGAACCGATCCAGGTTTGTTTTTCTCCCCCAACCCCCGGAAAACCAAAAACGGAGCGTTTTGTGCTGTACCTCGGGAACGGAGAGTCGTATCCCTATGGCGTTTCTTTAGTTGTGTAGGCTAGAGTATAGGCTTTCATATGGACTCGGTTTGACGTATCTTTGACTGTTTGTGAGTACAGTTACTTCAAAAATCTATATGATGTATCTTTGACGTTTTATAGCGCCGTTATTGATGGTACTTAATCGAAACGGTTTGTATCAATAGAAAGTCCTATCGATTGGCTTCAATTTCGAGTTAGTGTTGGAACCTCGAAAAAAGCCACCTTCCGAGTCAAAAATGCGGCAAGAAAAAACCAGTGTGAAAAAGACTTCCGTATCTAAACTAAAAAGATCGACAGATAAAATCTCCACTGTTGGTGTATCTTTTAGCCACTACATACGTTCCAATTAAAAAATCTCAAAAATTCGAAAACTTCGGGCCTGGAGCTTGGGGGGACCTCCGTTAACTGCAACTGGAGCGCTTCTTTATATGTAAGTAATTGCGATTTAGGTACCAATCGATGCCTTGGGTAGTGCTACATCCACCACCTGCGTCAAACTAAAATGGGAGATCCTGATTTTTAAAAGGGGATAATTTGTCCCGCCCCCCGTATCTGATAGATTCGGTTTTAAGACAGATATCGATGAGGTCCCGTTTGTTAATGCCTTTGGAATAATTAGTTTCTCTATATTTTCCACGGTTTGCCTGGGATGAGCCAAAAAGTGACGAATGTACCCCGACTTCGTACGCCACTGATACCCTTTGTAATTTGGCTATTAACGTCTTCCTCGAACAGAAAGGTAGCTGGGACTTTTGCCGGGAAACTCTGTAGCAACCCGGATGGGAGAATATGCAACGACAGCAAAGTTCTTGCAAGAGACCTCTGAGTCCTATCTCGTTTTACATTGGGTTAAATGGGGAAAAGTCAGGGGAGCGCAGCCACACGAAATCTTATTCCGGCGTTGTAAAAATCGTTGTCACACGATGTATCGAAATAGTTGCTAAATTCGAATAAAGCTGCACGCCACTGGTGAACGAACGAGAAAGTTATTTGCTCGGTTTTAAAATATCTTGTTAAAAAAGGGCTTGTCCTATATACTGTGCAGATTTCACGTTTATCGTCGAATAAATAAAAACGTTATTAATTTTAAAGTTGCATTTTCTAGTATTTTCTAGTCGGGGCCGCCGAAAGAGGGTGAAGCCCGAGTTGAGATCGCTACAGATGGCTTACGAGAGCGGCACGAAAGAAGGCGAAGCCCGATCGGGCCCGTCGAAGGCTGCCGTCACAAAATGACGAATGTCTCAGAACTATCCAAGCGAGACAAAACACAACGCAACAGCATCACTAGCTCGTACCTCTCATACGTGCCTCTCATCCTGCCACTTACTTCCCGCTTTTTCTTGTATATTTATTAAATATTCCCAACCGCAAAACCTCGTGTCACTCTTTCCCCACAAAGGTCCTCGAGATACGAGCACACCCAACACAAGCTACTCCAAACTCTTCTTCCGGCACCCAGACCCAGAACTGCCTCGCGTCGCAAACAGAAACTCCCATTTTCCTCCCCGAAAAAAAAGCTAGTACATTGACAAAAACCAGTTCTTTATTTTCTTCTTTAACCTTGCTGTGGGAATCAAACTTTACGGCTTTTTAGTGACATTCTAAGGAACAACTACGTAAAAAAACAATATGTATTATGTCAGAGCTAAGTATCCTAGCAAATTTATTTATAAATGAGAAGGCAAACACGTGTCAGTAAAGGGATACCATACATCCGTTTCCCGAACAGAACGAATTATACTTGATTATGATGAAGTGAAAGGTATCCGCGCGATACTAGTAGTAGCTAGAAAAATTTATAACTAGATTTACTGTTGCGTTTAACCATGTAAATGATTTATTTTTAAACATGCCAAATAATTATTTAATGTTTTCAAACACTTTGCATATTCCCGCTGATACCGTTAGAACTTTTCCACCATAGTTACACGTAGAAAATCAAAAACTGCACTGGCTGTAATCGGGAGTAAAGTTTAACCCTGAGACAAATACGTTATTGCGTTACAAATAATGAAAATTGATCAACATAATGCTGGCTTTGGTGGGAAAATCACATTTTATTATTTATATAGAACGTTTACGTGTATTTTTAATAAGCTATTTACTCCTACACAGCATAATAAAGGAAATTCGTTTTAAAACAGTAGAAAGTACTTTATTCGGCCCCTGACTATTTATTTATTTACAATTTCACAGTATATGCAGGGTGATCATTTTAAAACTTCCCACCTTGAATAACTCTTTAATTAGTAAAATTATCAAAAATTGCTGAAACTCTTCGAGTTTGTTTTGGAGGGGGATATTTAATAACCTACTCTAATCAGTTGGGAAACTTTCGAATACCATTTTCATGCGCTACAAAAAAAACACTGATTTTTCGCACTTAATACAAAAATACCTATTCCCTAAGCAAAACTTGTAGTAACATAAAGTGGCTAAATATGTATAACTTTTAGGTGTTTAGCAATTGGTTTAATTAATTTATTTAGTACTAAACAATTACCTTCATTTACATACTTCAAAAATAAAGTTGTAATATTATTGTTAGCATTTCCTAATATTTATTAACTATTAGTAGTATTTTGCCATATATTATGAATAATTTTTATTTTGTCGACATGGTGAAATTTCTATAAGCAACATAATTCAAATACTTATTTTCTAATACGGTAACTACATAGGGTAAAAGCACCAATGGTCTGCCACATAAACAATATTTGAAACTGAAACTTGTTTAACCTTAAAACGAAATAATACTTATCAATGAAACTTTCTGTATCGTTATGCATATTTATATGGTATCGTCAATAGTCAAAAGTCATTAAACGTTTAGAAAAAAAAACAATTTATCAAAACCGGTACTTTGTCCCCATAAGCCGCCGCTCTTTATTAGAAATCCGCCGTCAAGGTCCTAGTAGCCGCGCTTTAACAAACAAAGCTATAAACATCGTATAAACGAGAGGAACGATTATTTCTTAAATGATTACATACGAGTTCTTGGAAGCTTCATTCGGATCACCTGTTTGGCAAATTAAATCTGTTTTAGCGATATCTTCGTTACTCGCCATAAGCGTAAAATAATTTAACAATTTTATGCCTTTCTTGCATTTGCTCATAAACGATTTATTGAAGGAAAAAGAATTTATTAAAAAATACATGCAAATACAAAATAAGTAATAATTAATAAACAAATGAATTTAATTCCTACTTTCTACATGATACTCTTTAATAGTTAATTTTTCACTTAAGTCGGTTGTTTGGACATGTTGACTTCCTAAAATTAGATTTGTTTTTAAAGAGAATAATAACCGTTAAATAAATGACAGAAAGATTAATAAATGTGGGTGCTAATCTACAAAATTAAACTAGAAAGTTGAGCAACAATAATATAAAATCTCAGTATTGTGGACTACCTAGTGCACCACAGTGGGAGGCAGCGAGCGGGTGACTAGATAAATCTGTAAATACTGGTACTCTGCCTACCTTATTTTCGACATTTGTTTTATTAAAATCCAGGATTTTTTGTATTCAATATTAAGAAGGACCACTGCTTTAATTTACCAAACAAAAATTTTTACGAAGATGCACATTTTATTGTACTTGCAAAAAATGCAGGAAAACCTAAAAGTGTTGGCCTACCTTTAAGTGACTCAATGAAAATAATTGAAAGCTTGGAGAACACACGTAGAAAGGTAGGCCAAACTGCTTTCAATAAGGTAAAAGAACTGCTACAGAAGTAAAATAAATTTCAAATTTAGAAATCACTACTGATATGGACGTAGAGAAAACTACACCCTTAGATGTGAATTTGCCACCAGATGGAATTTGTAATTTCAAGTATTCACCAATAACATCATGTGATGTTGAAAGATTATTCTTAAGACACCGTGGCGTTTTAACAAGTAAACGACACAGTTTTACGTCAGAAAATCTTGAACAATATTTAGTCTCTTATGTAAATATTCTTTGTTCTTTAAAGTAGCCTATTTTAGGGCCTATTTTCAAATTGTTACAGCCTAAATTCCGCTCTTTACCGATGACGAGTCTTTGAAATTTAGTACGGGGTTGTAGGAGGAACTGCACAAAAGATATAAAACTAAATTTATGCCTATAATGTCTTTATTACTACTATATGAAGTTACTAAGAAGAGGAAGTTTCTTAAACAATCTAATTCCGGGTAATTATAAAAACTTTTTTGTTAGAGCCTCATAGACCCTTATCAGTAAGGAAGGGTTAATGCATTTTTTCTACTTTGATGCTTCAACAGCCTTATTAACGTGTCGTCTTGAATTGTTTTAGATTCGTTAATGCATTTCCTTAAAAGTCTGATTTGCGAGTTGTTATTTCTGCACTTTTTTCCTTAACACTTATTATGACAACCGTTAACACAATGATCTATAACAATAAAAGCTACTTTTACCTAGGTAACGGAGTCTACCACATAACCGTGATTATTTTAATAATTTTTTTTGAAAAAGATTGAATTTAGTTTTCTCGGTAGAATAAATACTACAGAAAACTTGTATTATAAGCTTGTACACATTTTTTAATACGCTAAATCTGCGGATAGCTTTAATACCTACACATTAGTGCTTTTTT
>VTPC01086609.1:0-13658 GCA_011009095.1 Ignelater luminosus | reverse complement strand
AAAAAAATCCAAAAGAGGTAAAGCATTATTTAGTTCTCTGTAGTCATTCTTTGAATAAATAACAGACAGCTCTGTTCTCGGTTGAGCTTATCAAGTGTAGGATAAGCTGAACAGGTGGTAGATAACTTATCTTCAGGAAACAAGCACAATGCTCTTTAGAGTGTTTAGAAAAGAAAGAGATGCAGTTAGTAGATAAAGTCGGCTTTTGCAGAATTTATAAGTAAAGCGATATTTCGGACAGACTCTTCAAGTAGCAATAAACACCTTTGTAAATCCTATTATTAAACTCCTGCAGACGCAGGTAGGTCTGCATACGTAAAATTTTGCAGGGATGTAGTAAAAGTAAACACACCATAAAAATCGGTATTGAGTTAGAAATGAGTTTAAACCTGCTTGTAAAACCAACTGACTGATAGCATAACAGTATAACTTTTGCCTGGACTTCCATACAATTAATTTAAATTTAGAAAGCACATTTCAGAGTTTTCGCGTGACTGTGATCGCAACCCTGTAGTCAAATTGGAAACATTTTACTGCCGGTATTGTCACTGACAATGGGGCATGAGAACTGTTAGAATATTTTTCTATACGTTTTATCAAACATTTGGAATAATTATGTTTACTGCCAGTATGCCATACCAAACCCTTTAATATCAATTCGATCACACTATAATGCCAGTAGAAAAATAATCATTGTAATGGTTCCAACAATACATTAGTTTTGAATGCCTACATATAGTTTAATACTTGGTAACAGCTAAGTTACAGTCAACGAAATAAATGTTTTCAATTTAAAAAAATACATGAAATTTCAACTTTATTTATTGATTACTCTGTTAATTATTATCTTAAAAGTATGACAACGTTATAGTAATATAGGCAAATCCATTAGTAAAAACAGAGTGTAATTTAATATTTTTGATGAGGGACTTTTAATATGCCAGTGCCCAATTTGTCTAGACAATTCGTTTTAATACGTGCGAAAAAAATGTTTTCAAAATAGAAGCCAGACGCGACAACTGCTTCATTATTAATTTATAGAAGAAAGTATTATCAGCGAAACTTGATACGAAGTAAGATCAAGTGTGCTTAAGGTAAGTAAGGATAGATTTTTGCAAATTTCGTTAATATAATCGCGACTGTTTGATCAGTAAACTTAAATTTAAGATGCCTGTTAAAAGAACACGTAGCGAAATTATTCAATTAATTTATTTTAACCATACAAACGGAAAAACGCACGCTGAAATTGCGAATACGTTAAATATGAATATCCGAACAGGGTGTAACGTAATAAATTGTATTAAAAATGAAGACAGATTGGCGCTAAAGTCTTCTCCAGGGAGGCCTAAGAAATTATCAGAGCGAAATACACGATTATTACTGAAAAAGTGCGAGATAACCCTGGGATTTCGAGCAAGAAATTAGCAAATGAGCTACTAAACAAAACCGGTGTGCAGGTGACCAGCAGAACTATTCAAAATGCGCTCAAACGGAACAAATTTACATCAAGAACTGCAAGGAAGAAACCGTTGCTCTCTCAGATTAACATCAAAAAACGATCAAAGTTTGTTAATCAGACTATTAATCGCGATGAACATTAGTGGTACAATATAATATTTTGTGACAAATCCAAGATTATCGTATATTACACTGATGGACCTCAACGAGTTTGGCAGAAGGCAAATGAAGCACTGAAACCCAAAAATATTATACCTACCGTAAAATTCGTTGGATTGTCAGTGCTGGATTGGGGGTGTATGGCAGCTTCTGGTGTTGGAGAAATGACTTTTATTGAAGGGACTATGGATTACTTACAATATTTAACTATCCTGAAGACAGCAGTGCGTGAAAATTGGGCCTGGAAGGATGTTATCTATTTTACCAGGATAACGATGCTAAACATCGCTCATAAGCAGTACGTTCCTGGATGCTCTACAACTGCCCAAAATTAATACAACCGCCTCCACAGAGTCCGGACCTTAACGCTATAGAGCATTTATGGCCAGATTTGAAAATACGAGTAGCAGCGAGACGTCCTTCAAACCGAAATCAGTTGAAGATCTTCATCTTGGAGGAATGGAACAAAATAAAACTAGAAGATTGTTTAAATTTGGTCAATTCAATGAAAAAACGTTAACAAGAGGTAATTAAGGCATAAGGGATGCATACTACTAGATATTAATAATTATTATTAATGTGTCCCTGAAAAAAGAAGTGTTTTTCGTACTTCACATAATGCTTAAGCAAGCTTTGAAAACATTTTTTTCGCAGTGTAGATTATCTTACTTTTTGATTAAATTCGGTGTTTTTTTTTATTTTTTATTTCATTTTAACAAAATCTTGTAATTATGTAGAAATATGTTTAATAAGCGAATTAGCGTTTGAATTTTTTAAATTTCTAAACCCATTCTTCTTTTATTGTCTGTAAAAGTCAGAATTTCGTTGATTTTCAAGTATTGAAAACATTTATTTCGTGTCAAATGCACTGGGAAACATCATACTAGGAACTGTACCAAACCAACAAACGAGAAGCCAAAATGTGTCCATTGTGGAGAGGCCCATCCAGTCAACTACCGTGGATGTAATATAGCAAAAGAACTTCAAAAAATAAAAACAAACAGGATGAAGAAAGTAGAAAAACCAAAACAACCTGTCCGAAATGAAATTAAAGAATATGCAACACAATAAAATCCTTACAAAAAAACAAATCATGTACCATACAGTCAAATATTGAAAGAGCCAATACAGACAGATAAAGGAAAAGAAAGCACCAAACAAACTACAGACATCGAACAAAACTTGCAGCTAATTCTAAGCAAATTAAATGAACAAGCAAGTTTAAAGAAAAACTTTGACGAATGATTAATTAAGCTTGAATATGGCAGACAAGGAGCCATCCCTAAAAATAAAAATGGCTAATGATCTTCGAATTATGGCCTGGAATGCTAACGGACTGCTACAACATCAGCAAGAATTACAAGCAGTCCTCGACATAGAAAAAATTGACATCTGTCTCATAAGTGAAACACATTTCACAAAACAAACACATGCCAAATTTAAAGGTTGTAAGGTCTACAACACCATACATCCAGAAAACACTGCTAAAGGGGGTAGTGCAATAATAATCAAAGAAAACATCCTACATTATGAAGAAATTGGAAACGAAACAGAAGAAATACAAGCTACTGCAGTCAATGTAAGAACGAAAAACTATCAAATAACAGTAGTGGCAGTTTACTGTCTACCAAAACATGCACTAAAACGAAACCAATATCTTGATTTTCTAAACAGACAAGGTAATAGATTTATTATTGGAGGGGATTTCAATGCTAAACATATATCTTGGGGATCAAGATTGACTACGACCAAAGGCAAAGAACTTTATGAAGCTATAAAAGAGTATAAATGCGAAGTGATGTCTACTGGAAAGCCAACATACTGGCCAACGGACTACAATAAAATACCAGATTTGATAGATTTCTATATTGTAAAGAACATTTCTGCAAATTACATACAAATAAAAGAAGGTTGGGATATGAATTCAGACCATTCACCAATTATCTTAACATTAAGTCAAACTGTAATAGAGAAAGAAGCTTGCCCGATGTTAGTAAACAAGCACACTGACTGGAAAAGCTTTAAGATGAGTCTTGAAGAAAATATTAATCTTTCTGTACTATTAAAAAAATGAGCAACAACTTGATGAAGACGTGGAGTTGTTTGTAAGAAATATACAGCAGGCAGCTTGGGAAAATAGTCCTACACTTAGAAAAAGAACTGCAGGAAATAACTACCCAAAAGAAATTAGACAAATAATAACCGAAAAAAGAAAACAAAGACGAAGGTGGCAACAAACAAGATCACCCCAAGATAAAACAAAGTTAAATAATCTTAGTCAACAATTGAAAAGATAAATAAAACTGCTAAAAAATGACACTATTAACACATATCTGAAAGAACTTACCAACGATGGTTGTACAGACTATTCTCTTTGGAAAGCAACAAAGAGATTAAAAAGACCGATCCTGCAAATCCCGCCACTAAGAATGGGAAATGGAAAGTGGGCACGGAGTAATCAACAAAAAGCAGAATTGTTTGGAAATCATCTAGAAAAAATCTTTCAAGACAGCGAAGAATTAGCAGAAGAATTAACAACAGAAAATTCAATACAAGAGAAAGAAAGTATACGACTCACCTCTCCAAAAGAAATAATCAATGAAATTAAAAATAATATCAATCCAAAAAAATCTCCAGGGTTCGATTTAATAACTGGGGAAATACTCAGAAATCTGCCTAAGAAAGCCATAGTAAAATTAACAAACTTAATAAATGCATCCTTCAGACTGCGATATGTGCCAAGTTTGTGGAAAATCGCGGAAGTGATTATGATACCAAAACCTGGCAAGCAACCACACGAAGTGACATCATACAGGCCTATTTCCTTATTACCAGTAATTTCAAAATTATTTGAAAAATGACTACTCAAAAGGTTGAAACCTGTTATTGAGAGACAAAAATTAATACCAACACATCAATTTGGATTCAGAAACAAGCATTCCACGATTGACCAAATCCACAGAATAACAAGTATTATTGAGAAGAGCCTCGAAGAAAAAAAAGTTTGTTCTACAGTCTTTTTGGATGTGGCCCAGGCATTTGACAAAGTTTGGCACAAAGGGCTAATACACAAGTTAAACTCATATTTCCCAGAACGGTACGTAGAAATATTACATTCATATATATCCGATAGATTCTTCAGAATAAAGCAGGAAGATGCCTATTCTGAACTGAAAGAAATTCAAGCGGGAGTTCCACAAGGAAGTGTCCTAGGTCCGGTTCTGTACCTGTACCTGTATACTTGTGACATTCCACCACCAGAAAATAACACAATAGCCACATTTGCGGATGACACTGCTATAATGGCAATTGGAAATAATAATGAAGAATCAACTGAAAAACTACAAACCGCTATTAAAGAAATACAGAAATGGACAAAAACATGGAAAATCAAGCTGAATTAAAGTAAGTCAGTACATGTAGATTTTACAAACAAAAAAATAGAACCAATACCAGTAAACATTAATGGTCAACAAATACCCTACTCAAACCAAGCTAAGTATCTGGGCATGACCCTAGACGCAAAACTGCGATGGAAGCCTCATGTCAAAAAGAAAAAAGAAGAGCTAAACCTAAAATACAGAAAAATGTACTGGCTGATTGGTAGGAATTCCACTCTGTCTCTGCATAATAAAATTTTGTTATACAAACAAATACTTAGACCAGTTTGGACTTACGGAATTCAGCTCTGGGGCTGTACCAAACAAAGTAATAAAACAATTATACAACGAGTCCAAAATAAAGTATTGAGAAGTATGGTAAATGCACCTTGGTACTCTAGAAACAGCGACCTCCATCGAGACCTGGAAATGGAGACTGTGGATGAAATTATCACAAGATTTGCCAGACAACATGAAGAAAGACTTCATCAGCACGTGAATGTTGAAGCCATCCAGCTCCTTGACAACACGCAACTAGTGAGAAGGCTCAAACGACTTAAACCTTTTGAGCTAATTTGAATTAGTGTTAGAGTCAGTGAAAAGCAGAGAATGGTGCGGTAGTGTACACGTCAGGTGTAGTGTACTTAGTTAAAAGACAGCTGAACATTAAGGACACTGATGAGTATACCTTAATTTAAGTTTTTTCAAATAGTAAGCTAGGTTAGAATAAAATTGCTCATTGGTCATAATTGACCAGATTGTAATACTAAGACAAAAAAACAAAAAAAAAATTATTTCGTTGACTGTATGTAAAGAAATATCTTTCGGCAGAGTTTGATATTTTATTAAGCACGAGTACCAATAAGAAAGAGGGACGAAACGCATTTGATTTTCAGTGCAATTTTATAATGCTCCAGATAGATTATTTTTCAATAAAGTTGAAATATTTGTGGATGCCTTCAAAAAACATAAAATGCCGGCTATTTTGCTTCACTTCTTAGAATATATTTATAAAATCCACAAAAACATTGAATCGAAAGTAAGCTTTTAAAGGCTTTCAGTTAAATACGCAACCAATGAGCAGAAGCGGCCTCGATCGCTGAAATCTCACGGTTGTAAATCTTCCTTGTTATAAAAATTAACACGGCATTAATCACAGGAGAATAATGAATACAAATTTCTTCAAAACGTCACTGGATAATTTAATAATTACTAGGTATATGAAACAATTTATTAACCTTGTACTAATCTCTCTGACACCTACAGAATGATCTTGTTAAGATTACATCATTCATAGGGTATCTCTGAAAAAATTTACATAATTAAACAACGGAAACTTTTAGAAAAGGTGCTTCGGTGTTTCTCACTCCCTATTGTTAGAGTACCATTTTCGTTAAAATAAAAATCTAAAATTTTTAAAATAAAGAAAAAGTGACTCAATCGTTTGATAATAGTAACATGATTATCTCGTGAGTTTGAGCACTACTACTACATATTGAAGTGATAATGAAAATCATTTTTTATATTTCAATTGAAATCATTATTCGGAGTCACAAGACCAAATTTATAAAAGTTACTCGATTATATCACACATACACGCATTCCAAGAAGAGGTCACGCCATATCAATAATAATAAACTCGCAGTGTTTTGAATGAAAGAATTAAACAGAATAAATATGTTGGGTAACTTCGCTGTCTAACCTGCAGACAGCATGGTGCCAGTTATCAAATGGAAAAAACCAAACCCACTGACGCATTATATGTATCAAATTACAGGTATAGATGCCAGGTACGTTACGGAATGGATCTCAAGGTTAATTATTAGTTTACTTATAATTTTTTTACCTGCAGAATGGGAGATAATGAGCTGGTTTATTATTTTATTAGATAATCTACTTTTTATGTGAGTAATTTATAATGTAAACATATTTTACTATTTTTTTCTTAAAGTAAACAGACAGTTTAGAAGAGAAAAACTGATCAACAGTCTAAGAAAACAAAAGTTAAGCTATAGCTGTTGACCTTTAATAGTTATTAGCAAAATAATCTTCGTGTCCATAGTTGTGTAGAATAACAAAAGTTTTGGACACCTATTAGTTGTTATCTTTAATTTTCCATCTACTCTTCTAAAAAGCTATGTTAACAATAAGCAATAATGTGTGAGAAAAAAAAGTATCTATTTGTGTGAAAGAAATTAAACATAACTAGTTTTACCTTTGCTGTTGATTCATTTTTATTTTTCCCCAAAACCCTTCTCCATTAACGACTAGTCACTTATTTTCTCTTGGATTTTTAGATGTCTGATTGTTCGGTAATCACCATTAAAAATTGCAGATAACCTCAAACTGTTTACTATTTGTCTATTCCATTTTGAGAAAAAGGTGTGAAGTACGAGATTTTAGTAGTTTGAATAGTTGTCTATCAAACACTTATTAAGTCACAGAAAGAAATGAATCAGGCCAACATTGACTTATTAGTTATTGTACACCGTAATAGTGGAGATTTTCGAATAGAAAGTGGAAACAAACTTTTATCGAATAGGCACATGTAGTCAAAGGCAAACTGGAATGATAGATCAGAGACTACTATTCGATTTTTGCTTTAGTCCAGGGAATAGAGACATATTTGCTTGCAAAAGGTTATGTAGTTCTAATTTTTGAATATGTTGTGTATATCAGTGGTCTAGTGAAAAACCCAAGTTTTTGACCTCGTCGCCCATGAAAATCCGGACTCGATATCTTTTTACCAATGCATTACAGAGGAAAAAGTTTTGTTTAAAAGTTGTAGAGTATTCAATTTGCTACAACTTTTGTAGGAAAAATGTTTTTGAAAAACGATTAGGTAGTTACGCTTGATCAAAGTTACCAATTTTTCGTAAAAATGATACGTTTTTGAGATTTTTGATTTTTTTAAAACAGTTTTATTAGTAATTAGTAATAATTGATTAATTAATTTTCTATTAATAATAATATCATTTATTATTATTATTATTAATAAAACTTAAAATTAAATAAAAATTTAAAAAACCGGCCACCCTGAAATATTTCGCAAAACCACTTTGAAAATTATTAATTTCAATGCCACGGCGGTTGAATGATGTAATTCAAGCTTGAGGAGGACATACACACTACTAATAATTATCAGGAGGTCCATTATAAATAGCCACATTTATTGTTTTTAATTAAGAAAGTATCGTATTTAGACTGTTTTTGTTATTGCTTAAATTAAATTTAATTCTGTATTAATCTGTCTCTTTTGTTTAGCTAATCTGTACATCTTGTGTCAACAGTGAATGGTTCTTAAATCAAATAACAATCACTGGTTAAAATAATAATTTTTAAAGTGGTTTTGGAAATATTTCAGAGTGGCCGGTTTTTTGCCGGTCAGTTTATAATGTTAATTTCACATTAATGAATCTATATAAATGAAATTATTAATCATGAAACCTGATGGGCAATTGAAATAGCAACATTAAAATGGAAAGATGAAGGAGCCGACTTAATACCAGTTCAAGCCTCCACTTCTCATCGGGGGGGGGGGGAGGGGACATTGATTTGCTAGTTCTTTGGATAAGTTTGGCTCAACATCTCCCCATTTATTTCCGAAAACCTGGAAGAGATAATACTCCTGAAACATTGTTGTTTGCATCATCCTACAAATACTCAGTACCTGAAAATCTCCTTGTTCTTCACGCTTTGAGTGGGTGTGACTCCACGTCTTCCCTGTTCGGTTTTGGAAAAACCAAATTTTGCACTCTGTTCCAGAACAAACCAGCATTGCATAAACTTGCAACCATCGTCAAGGATCCTGATGCCAGTGTTTCAACCATCTCTGAGGCAGAGAAGCGTATGCGTACTTTTTCATCTTTATGGTGGTGACAAGGCAACAACATTAGGTACTTTGCGCTATCAGCTCTTTTCCAAATCTGCCACTGGCAACAAATTCAATCTTGCAAAGCTACCACCGACACAGGATGCTGCTATGTACCATGTCTTCCGTTACGTATCACCAAGTGCAGACGTGGATGCGCAAAATCAAAAAACCTCTGGACTGGGGATGGAGGAAGAACAGTAAAGGACTTGTTCCTATTAAAACTTCTATTAAAAATTCAGTTTCTCAGTCAATCCTGACTTTTATTTCTTGCCACAAGTTTGCCCAGAGCAGTGTTTACAAAATAGAGCATCTGAGTCCGGTCTTTCTACAGCCACAGGCCTTAGTGCATCCTCAGTGGCAGGAAATTATTAATTTAATTAATTAATTAATAATAATTACTAATAAAACTGTTTAAAAAAATCAAAAATTTCAAAAAAGTATCATTTTTACGAAAAATTGGTAACTTTGATGAAGCTTAACTATTTACCTAATCATTTTACAAAAACATTTTGCATGCAAACATTGTGGTAAATGCAATGCTCTACAACTTTTAATAAAAACTTTTCCCTTTATAATGCATTGGTAAAAAGATATTATTCAGAAACTGAAAAAAGTCCGGAATTTTGATGGTTTTTGAGGCCCCACAGGAGTGACGAGGTAGAAAACTTGGGTTTTTCTCTAGGGCACCAATGTACACAACATAGCCAAAAATTAAAACTACATAACGTTTTGCAAGCCTCTTTTTCAGCCTGTATTACCTGGACTACTTCTGCAAAAGAATTTTTTAAAGTGATGTCTGACGTTAATTAGAAACAAATAGTAGTCTATGATTACCTACCATCCCAGATTTTATTTGACTATACCAACTTTGAGATGTCTTTATTATTTCTACTTAAAACCAGGAGATAAAGGAGCTGGACTACATCAGGCGAACACGACAAACATCGGGGGGTCTTCCTTAGAATTCTAGACCAACATAGGGGGGGTCCTCTTCAGACTCCCAAAACAGACATGGACGCTCCTTTCAGCCTTAGAAAAGAAAAATTAGTTTAAAAGCAGTGCACGGTAAACCAGGACAGCATACTTAAAAATCAGTATTGTTTTGGAAAACCAATATAAATGGTCGGCAGATCTGGCTTGTTAGTTATAGCGCCGCATTGCAGTATCTTAAGTCCACTTTACGCCAGAAACTTTATTTTCCCAATCTTGTCTTAATATAAACACCGATCAAACTTTTCAGAATATTTCTTGCTGATTAAGATAACTTGTGTACAAACCCAACGAAGCTACTTAATAAGTCTCAAAGTCTGCATTTGCTATTTTAAAAGCTGTTAATAGATATTTTATTATCTCTTTAAAATAGCTTTGGAAAAATGCAAAAATGCGCAGTTATGGAAAGGACTCGAAAGAAACGACTGACAGCATTGAATTCTACCTTAAAAACTGCGCCAACAATGCTAAAATAGTTTCAAAAATAAAGGAGTTACAGCAAATTGAAGGAATCGACCATGTTTCACGTTTCCTCTCTAGGGAGAAAACAAAAGATGACAGCTTATTTCTGGCAACGGTAATGGAATAAGCATGAAAAAAGAGGTCATGAGTACCTAAGCCGTTTTCATTTATCCGAGCTAATAAAAAAGTTACCCATTTAATCCATCGAAATTGGACCACACTGTACATGGAGAGAGATGTTGAAAAATGTAGGGTCAAAATCAAACATTTTCTAGGCATATGGAACATTAAATCATGGTGGTAAAATTTAAAGTGCTGAGATTCTGATAAAAACATTCCTAATTGGTCAGTATTATTACTGAATAATGGTCACAGTCGCTAAGAATTACCCAATAATGTCAATAAAAACAATTCTCATTAAAACATCTTTCTTCCAATCTTACATGATCCCTTTTTTTGGTTTGTAGAGACTAAGAAATCGAAGTGCATGCGAGCTATCAACTGAAAGCTCATACTCAACTGAATCGAGTTGTGACATCCTCTGTTACTTAGTACCGACTCTTCGATCTTAGTAGAATAAAAATTGCCATCAAATCTTACAAGTGTTACTATGGTAGATGAGATTTCTATTTGCTATGAAATAACGACAGCAATCAGTTCATCTGTTTAAAGACGTTTAATAAAATGCTAGGTGGTGCAAAACAACTATTAGAAGGTAAACCTGAAATACCCCATAAAAACAAACCGAACTAACATTTAATACAGAAGGTTTTCAGATATACTTTTTTCTAATGCAATAACAGTGTAGATCCTGAAACGAGAATTATCGGTAACTTCCTGATGGACATAATCTTCGATGGCATGAATCTCTTCGGAGTGTTTTGTGTACTTTATTTTTCAGGTAACCCTATAAGAAAGATCATAGGGTTGATGTCTGGACTATAGAACGGTTAGTTCATCTAGAGAAATGATCAAATCCTTGAATGTTTTTTGAAGCCGAGCAAGTTTTGTATTATTTGGTAACGGTATGCTTCAGATCCAAAGTCGTGATTTAGTAGGTAACTCATCAAACAATGTTTTCCCTACCTTTGTTTTCTTGAGAAATACGCACCAAATTTCATAATGACTTGATAAGAAGTAGGAACGAAATATATATATTTGTATTCGTTGTATCAGAGGTTATGTCAATAAAGAGTCGCCTTCAGTAATGCTAATATACAAATAAACTGAAACCTAAACGGTTTTCATTTGATTACCTGATTGCTTTCTGCTAAATGAGATGCTATATTCTCCTAATCGTTCACTTTACCTGTTGTATATCACTAAGACGTCACGTCTTCAGCGTATTCACCAAAGCTAAAAATAATGAGGGAAAGTCAAACTTGAAAACTGAACCCAGAACATCTAAGCTCAAAACGATACACTTTGGCTGTCTTGGTCTACAAAATTTAATATGATTCAGTTCATATGTTGCTATAAGCTGTGGTTTTGAGGCCTAGCGTCAATGGTGATTTACTGCGTAAAGAATCAAGGTTAGAGATAGCTTTGCTTCTTTTCTGCAAGGGGTGATGGCAACAGCAACCCGACCACATGGTGTATTCAAGTTTCTAGATCATCTAACCACAAGAGTCATGCAACATTATTTCTATAGTAAACTAGAAGAATTTATGGAAGGTGTCGAAATCTCTGCCTTCATTTCGACCTTGAATCTCACTAATCGAGTGTCTTTTTTTTATCCTTCAACCAAGGAAGATTAATGACAATTCCAGACATGTAACAGTATCTCATGTAACAATAGTGCTGAAAGAGCAATTCTTTTCATAAATGCAAATATAGTTCTTTGGCACGTGTTGCCACGTTATTTTTTTCTTGTGCGTCAAAAGTGAAAAAATACTATAATTGAATTCTAGAATTCTAGAAATTAAAAATTAGTAAGCATTTACTTATCTCATTATCTGTATCTGTACCCATGCAACTAAGCAAATTACTGTTAACAAAAACCAGAATAATATTAAATATTTGGATGTAAGTTTTGTTTAAAACGTTTTTTTCTCTACCAAAACTTATGCCAAAAGTCACCACACTTGATAAGTTACAACTTCATATATTACACATTGCGCCCAAAAAGTATGGGATGAAATTTCATTATTTTTGATTTAAATTTGTTTTAGGGAGCACGTAGATTTACTTAATTGCACGTTGTGCTAGAAAAACACGTGTTGCTATTTTTATAAATCATCAAGAATCTTACATTAAGAAATGTTTAATTAAAATAATAAATCCATGTATCCCAGCGATTTTCATGACAAGAAAGGGGGTTTGAAGATATGAGCTTTATTTCTATGCTTTCCGGACACACTGTATAAACGTTAAAATTACCTTTTGATATGGCTTTAAGCACGCAATTCTTAGTAACTTATTAAGTATAAAATGTGAAAATTCAATAAAAAAGTTTTTCAAATAGGAATAGACTAAGATCTAGTACTTTCGTGAAAACAAAATCGATTTCAGACTTTAGATACGATACTATTAACTTTGCACAACTTCAGATTTGTGGCTATCTATGGAATTGCACCGCGTTAAAATTCAACGAGGATATAACATCAAAATGTAATAAAAACTATGTTATTTGCAGTTACTTATACTTATTGGAATTGATAAAAATTGGAAGTTATTGGAGATTATAGGAAGAATAATGGTTGCTCTACAGAAAAGCGGAGGTTATTGGCCGTTAGAAAAATACTTCTAAAGTTTTGCATATAAATCAAAGCATTTTTCTTATAACTACATAACCAGGCATAAATTACCATATAACCCAACAATATGCAAACGTGTCATTTCATTACTCATTGCGGAGGAAATAGTTTTGGTTCCATAACGGATATAAATGTAATCAAATAGTATAATAATAACAATTAATAATACTTTGATATTATTAATCAATGATTCTTATTAACGGTTTTATCTATTCAGCGTATAACTAGCTAAGATTTTGCTGTTTCTTGAACTTCGAATTTTGGATGTGCCCTTGATAATGATATACTGAAAATTTTATCTACTCTTTTATTGACAACGATGAGTTGTTTTAACAAGCTTCATTTTAAATCACTTCTTAATAACTTATAGTTATAAAATTA
This sequence comes from Ignelater luminosus, assembly GCA_011009095.1. Taxonomy (NCBI): domain Eukaryota; kingdom Metazoa; phylum Arthropoda; class Insecta; order Coleoptera; family Elateridae; genus Ignelater; species Ignelater luminosus. The sequence continues at coordinate 198 of VTPC01086609.1, read as the reverse complement.
CTAATGCTATATTAAACTATCAGATAAAGTGCGCATTACCAAGTAAACAATAATACAAGATTTAGTTAGCTAGGTCGGGTTTTGACTACTAAATATTTTCAAACAGTCTTTGACCCATACTAGTAAAAAGCAGTTTTATCTGTTAACACAAACGAATCTAAATACCTAAATACAACTGGAAAAATCTAGATATTGGGG
>VTPC01086592.1:0-18008 GCA_011009095.1 Ignelater luminosus | reverse complement strand
AGCCTTCAACGGAGAGTGTGTGAAAAAATAGATTAAGTTTTTACCTACAAATGCGTTTATCTTTTGTTTTTACTAGAGTGAAAGGAAGTAAACACTTGTAGGAAGGCATGATATTTGAAAAGCCTTTGTCAGATTGTGACTTTTGGTATCAAATATTCTGAGTCTTTATAATTGCAATCTTGTCCCTCAAGAATAAATTTAGAAACTGTTCGTTTTCGAAACTGATTACAGTCAGATCGTGTGATAAATTGACCATTCTTCAGTTTTTATTTCTTGTTTTAGATACTATTTTCGCTTTTGGGTTGTAAATATTAATCAAATGCTACTGTAAACGCATTTTTCATTATCTCTTTTAAAGGATATTTAATCACATGTTATGTGTGTTTTTAAGTTCGTGCCGTAGTTTACAATACTTCGTTTTTTAATAATTTTAAATCTAGTTTATGCCTACTCTTAATGCGTAAGCATTCCTCTTAAATCAACAGTTTTATTTTAGTATAGATTAATTATTTAGACTATGTAACGTTTACTTTTTGTTTTCGTTACATGTGTGATATTTATTTAATTACTGCTGTCGGTGTGATCTTGTATTTTTTGGTAGTCTTCCTTTGTTGAAGAGGTTTTTTGCTACTTGTAGTGAGTTCACACTGATTTCTAAATTTCTAAATTTTGAAATCAATTAGGGTTGACGAACTCTTCGATTTTTATTTATTTAAGCAAGTGGGACACAGAATATATTTGTTTTCAAGATCAAGTTTATTTTCTTATTCCAGGATTTTGGATCTCGTTAGTGTTTCTGTTTGATTCGGGTTTAATTTTTTGATCTGGTTAGCAATTTGGATAGTGTTATGCCATCTTAGTAGGATTTATAATTTAGCTTCTTGGAAACGGGGAATAAGAAACCGTCTTCATAACATTTTTTGAAGTTCGTGCAATTATAGAGCTGCCTGTAATTTATTATTAATACAAAACCTCGCAACAATTGTATCATCAATGGGGTTTATTTGATATTGACAGGTAGTACAGAAAACAGTCTATAGAAGCCTGAAGATCCATCCGGTTAGAGATTCTAGATACCTACATCTGCGCCCAGAGTTGCCTTATAATTCTTTAATTCACGGATATGAAAATGATATGCTTAGTTCACATATGAGTACAAATTCAGCTTATGTTAAAGAAAGAAAGTCAATCTATTTAAAATATATGAAATTTTTTATGGATTACAATCACATAAATTTCTTATTGTTATCTTTGGAATTATTATTTTTGCTGATTGTTAATTATTTTTTTGCTTTTTTATAACTTTTGTTGTTGGATTTAAAAGTGTGCTACCGTAAACTAGATTTGTTACAGCTGGTCCCGCTTCAGCGTACAGATCTGCATAACAGCGGGGAAGTCGTGGTAAGTTTTCTTTACTTCTCAATTCCCGATTCCGATTGTATTTGTTGTTTATGATTCAATTTATTATTTGCTTAATCTTTATTTTGCTCTTATATGACGGCACCGGCGTACCTTAACTGATGTATTTGAACTTTTTGTGTTTCTTTGATAAAAACACTGACGCCCTATTATTTGTGAGATTTCTTTGTTTTTTTCTTAATATATGCACCAACTATTCTTTTGGTGTTTTATTGTATGTATAATCCCCTTATCTTTGCTCAAGGCCACCCACTGAATTTAACGGGCTTAAGACCAAAACGTCTTAGTTAACTAGAGTTCATTATCTTGTACCGCAAGATTACGTTACAACTACGTTGAGAAATTATATAGTCAAAAGCAAAATCTTTTAAAAAAGTTATAAAGAAAGACGCATATAGAGTTATCTCATAAAGCACAATTGCTAAGTTTACTGATACAGTTTCAGACAATTTCATTGAATGTCAGAAAATAAATTTCAATCGCAATCTGAAAGATTTTCTGTTTATTAATGAACATAAAACAATCATTGTTAAAACAAATTTTTATATTTATAATTTTACTTATTTCAACATCCTTATCACGACTTGAAGCCGCCGCTTGCGTTAGTAGGGACAATAAAATATTTTCTATACATCATTGTATAATTACAAATGCAACTACAATATATTATCAAACTAACTTCATTATCACATTATAGTTAGTTTGTGTTTACTCGTACTGGAGTTACTTTCCCGTGCATAAAATCAGTCAAGAAGTTAGCAGCTCTGGCCTCCATGTTTCACTACTAAAATCTATCAAATATTTTAAAAACTTCAAGATATCTGATCAAGCAAAAAAACCCAGTTCCTCTTTTGAAATATTCCTGCTTTAACATTTTTAATCTTACATCAGCGCTTTCTAAGCATTTTTGGAAAATTCAGCTAATGCATCCTTTGTCTATCTATATGGTTTCCCGCCTCGTTACCTGCCGCGACTTGTCACTTTGAGAAGACTAAAGTGACAAATATAAAAATGATCTGTGTAGTGTAGAAAATATCTTTCCTTGGTTTTATCAATTGCAAATTCCCTTTAGTGGATTACCTGCAGTTTGCAATCTCGAAAAAGCTTCAAGACGTCCAATACAAAATTTAAAAAGAAATTGAGACAACTTAAAATAAAGAAAGATGTCAACGGAAGTTAATTTACCATTAAACTTAAATGAACTTAAACATAGAGAAGTCCTTCAGAATATAATTTCCATCAGAATTACTGAAAAGATTTTTCGAATTGAAAAATGTCAATGCGGAAAGTTATAACCGTAACCGACATTCAATAACAGACGTCAATAAAATTCATGATATATTTTCTGCGCGGAACTTTTTAAAATTAAAGAACAAATTACAATTCTGTAGTTTTATAGATTCACTTGATTAAATTCCAAATTAAATTCTGTAAACAAGATTTTACTCTACGCCCAACGCGCAATTATCTTTAAAACACCAACGTCCTTGAAAGAAGTGTGAGAAAATTCAATAGGACTACGGTGAAAAATAGTGCATAACAAATCCCCGACAATTATTGCTTTCACGCAAAGTTAGAAGCAACCCTTGTACTTGATTGAAAAAGTTTGAAAAATTGCGTTGCTCTACCTTTCGAATATATGAAAACTGTTTCCATTAAAAAAAGGCAAAGTTTTAAGTGCAATTACATTATTTCGTTTAGCTTGGATAATAATTAATATGCTAGTAGCTAAAAATTTTAAAAACAGGAAATGAGGTTTTAAAATTACATCGTTAATGAAACAACAATACTGAAGTAGGATCTTGGTTGTATTTAAGAAAAGTAAGGTACTAGTTTGAGAGCTATTTGTTTTTCAAATTGCTTTCGGAATTTACATAATCATTTATGCAAATACAATAAAAGCAAAATGTGGTTCAGGGATTTTAAAATCGAAAGTTGAACCTTAAATATTTACTATTGACTAAATAAATAAACAGGATCATTGCTTTGACCTACTTGTAAATAGAAGACACTATAGTGCTACTACAATGTAAATTTTAAATGTTATTTTGAATCTTTCCAAACCAATTTCGATAAAAAGTTTATTTTAGAGAAAGCAAGAAGTGAAAGCACATAAATGTGTACTACACTAAATTTATTTTTAGAAGCTTCACTTTGTGGAATGTTAGGATACCTAATTAGTATAATGAAACATCCTTTGAGCTGGGACAAAAGCACTGGAAGCTCAATCTACATAAACAAACAAAACGTACTTGTGAAATTCACTTAACCTTTATATTTATAAATTTTGATATGTGAAAAATCATAATTCAGCAGCCTCACACTAACTAGCAACAATAATTTCAAGGTATTGTTCTAACTGTTACATTGTTTTTGGGGAATAATTAGGTTCCACACATAAGGGAGTTTAATGAGCAGCTAATTTTCAAAATTGTATATACCTACTCGAGAAAATGAAATGGAATGAAATTTGATAAACTTTATTAATATGAAATATGTACAGGCATCTAAAATCAAGTTAATAAAGCGGTAACAAAAATTAAAAATGATCAAAGAGACTTTCATGCTCAGTTTTGTCTCACCTGGGCCAAATGCTCAATACCACTATTGTAAATATTTTGATGGTTAGACCTAAAAGGATAAAACATTCAATTTAATCAAATTTCAAAAGTTCTGTTCTTTTAGAAAATGTTACAAAAGTCACAAGATTGAGCAAAGCTTAACATATAGAGGGTGCGCCAATTATCTTCCAGTTTAATCATTTCTTTATATCCTCAGATTGTAGGCGTAAATAGGTTGATATTTTTATTTACTTTCTAATGTAACCTTTTAGTTATGGTAAACCAGAACAAGTTTGGCTGTAAAAGGGTAGCAACACTTATTTTAATAATAGTCACGTATATTCATAGCGAGCTTTTCAGACTGTTATAGGTAACACTAAAATACTTCCCAAGCTAAGCTCTAGTTGGAAGCTTTGGGTATGTGTTAGGGATGGAAGAAAAAAATGACAGTTACATATATTGTGTCTTAGCTCTCTCAATATTTTTTTTGTTTTTGTTTTTTTTTTATAGATAAATACATTCGGATGCTTCATTTTCGGAATATGGCCTGTTCGGTTTAGAATTCTTCTTCTTCTGATCTTCTTTTTATCTGATCAGTAACGTTCGGTTTTGAAGCAACAGTAGTATTAGTGAGCTAGCACTGCTATCACAATTTAGAAAAGCAGAGTGCTGAGATTACATAATCTCAGTATATAGCCATCTTTGAGTTTTTTATTAAAAAACTCCTATGGTCACCTGACACACGTACCATAACTAAACTTAGTTTCCTGCAAAAACTTGCCAAGTGACAAAGAAGGTTCCTTTTCCGTTCAAGCTCTTAGAACTTGTTTGATGATATCTGCAATTTGAGATTTTCTGCCAGCTTTGAGCACACTGCATTTATAAAATTAGATGACGAAAGAGGAAAATCTAAAAGTAATAATACCCATTACTGTTGGTCTTAAGTCCCGAAACGACATTAATCTATTGAGACTGTATAGTAATGTAATCAAATAGTAAATCACCTAATTCGGAATTATTGTTTTCATTTCAGGAACTTCAACTTATTGTTGTCAGTATCCGTTCATACATCATGCCGTATCAAAATTTATTCAAAAACGCCGTCGCCTTAGATAACCTAACCTCAAGTCATCCTAAAAGCCCAATGCGGACATGCAAAGATTTGGTCTGTGGACTACTTAACTGGTGAGCAATCTGGGATTCATTTTGTTACAAAAAATACACAACCTCTGATTAAATGGGAATAATCTACGAATACAGAGCTTTTAACCGGCCAAAATGGTAGAGGAAGGTGTTTACTCAAAGATTTTCAATAACAGCGGTTTTTCATCATACTTTTAAATATCGGTAAGCAAACTAAAATCTAGAGACAATTTAACTCCTTTATTTTGGTTCATGTGTAAATCCATACAGGTTTACCACAGTTCTTCAAGATAAACATGACTAGTGATTTAAGATACATTCGGTTTTCTGTTTAGGAGCTGGAGCTTTGCGAGTGGAGCTAATAATCACGCGATACAGAAAGTAAACGAAGATTCTCAGAATAAAAAAGCGAAACGGTGCATCATCTGGAGTCGTAGAATATAAACAAATACAGTAAACTTAACCTCAACAATAATCTTAATCAATTTTAGTTTCAGATAGACAGCTGTGCTACAAAACTAAAGTAGGTGTATTTGCAAACTTGGCAACTCCGCTTGTGCCTCCATAAACTCATAACGCACAACCTTTTCAGTCGGTGGATTAAGAGTTTGTACCTTTCACGAACCTTGCAATAGCGTACTCGGTTAACTCGATCGCAAAAAAACGAATAGCTTTTACAACAAGCGAAGCACTCCGAGTTTTAAGAACAACATAAACGAACTTGCCTTTAGTAAAATTCTACAGATCGCGCCATGCGTATTATTTTGAAATGTAATAAACTAACACTCATTAAAGATATGTTATCGACACTGCATTGTAAGCCTCTTTGTGTGTTTTGAATAGTATAAAATTGTAAAGCTGTTTACAGAATTAATTCCTTAAAACATGATTTTAATAAAAGGATTAATCAAATACACAATACATATTGAGCATGGATCATTCAAAATAATTTTCTTAACTAATACAAGTTCGATTTTGTGTATTTATTCAGTTAGCTATTCTAACTAGAAAGATAAATTGGAATATGCTGTAGTTTTTATACTTGATACATTTAATTTGAATTCATTGTAGTTGGAGTAAAACTTTGTACATGTTACAACAAGCTCTGCTTACAATTTTGCCTAAAGATATTTTAATATAATAACTACGTAACCTCAACTACTGTAGTTTTAGTTATATCAGAAACAGAACGTTTAACATGTATAAATTTCGGTAAATGTTCTGCAAATTCTCATTTAACTTTTTTTAAGTTTTAGGGAATTTTCTCAATATCATTAAACATAATTGTATGGGTTTATAGTCTGCAAAGGTCAGAAAATTGTCGTACACAACAATACAGTACGAGTATACCTAATAGAAATTTTAATTGTAAAGGTAGCAAAGCATACGTAAAGAGTATTAAAATTGCATTTAGCTGAATAACAACAACTATAATTCGATTTTTACCTTTTTGGGATGGCGTCATATCTGGTAACCTTAGGTATGTTTTAGACTAGATCAGAAACAAACCAAGATTCTCCAAAAGTAAGTAATAGATCAAGTTTGTTGATAATTTAAGTTGACCAAAACATTGCTACAGATCTACTTATTTTTCTAAAAAAATTGGACAACCAAGTAATCTATGTACAAATTGTATAAGAACGATAAAAGTCAATTTCGGCGGATAATTTTGTTTTTAACACTTCTTCGCGTCAAGACATTATGAGAGCAAAAAGTGCGTAATTTGTAAAGCATGAGTATATGGGGCACCACAAGAAGAAGACTGAAGCTAGAAAAAGATTAAGATGATAAAATTTTCTGTATGGATTTACAGTATGTTTTACTAACTTCCAAGTCAAACGATTTGTCATTATAAGTATTTTAAAACCAACTTTGCTATTTTTGATTTTTATGACTTGAATAAGCTAGTGGAAAGACACCTGATAATTATATGTCTATATCTGCACATTTTTAAAAGAGAATGTAATGAATAATTTAACTTTTTTGTAAAGTATAGTTACATATTGTAACAGTAATAGCTATGGTTTGCAAGATCTATTGTCCTATTAACACGTGCACATTTCGAATAAAGCTGTTATTAATTCAGTAGTTTTCTATAAAAATATTATCTCTATGATTTCCCACATATGCAGAACGTCAAGTAATCTCAGTATTTTACCTTGTTTATCTAAAATCTTTGAGAAAGTTTTACATAAACAAATGTATAACTTTTTCAACGGTAATGAACTTTTGCCTACGTGTCAATCCGGCTTTAGGGAGGAATTTAGTACGGCAGACTCTCTGGCTTCTGTTACGAATAATATTATCAACTCTTCTGATAAGAAATTAATCACTGCCTTGATTTTGTTAGATTTCTCAAAAGCTTTTGATACCATCGGTCACGATCTCATATGTACAAAATTGCAATATTATGGTTTCGTTGAACCTGCTGTCAATCTGATTAAATTTTATCTGTCTGATAGAACCTTAATGATACAGCATAACAATAGATTTTCTGTTTCGTACTCTATTACGTCTGGCGTACCTCAAGGTTCAGTTTTGGGACCTTTGTTGTACATTATCTATACGGCAGATATTCTAAAGTCTGTTAATAACTGTAAAATTCAAGCGTATGCCGACGATACGCAAATGTACAAATCTTTTGCTTCTTCCGAAAGAGCCCAGGCCTATGAAAACATCAATCGTGACCTGCAAAAGATCACTCAGCTTTCTTTCGAACATAATCTTACAGTAAATACCAATAAATTTTGTTTACTATTTTTTGGAAATCGAAACCACGCCCTAACGGTTAAAACGATCATAATCTACGCTTCAATAATAAGGAAATTCCAGTTGTAGATTTAGCTAGGAACCTAGGACTTATCTTAGACGTTAACTTACGATTTAAACAACATGTCTGTAAATTACTTCAGAAAACTTATTCGTCCTTAAAACTGTTATATGCTAATCGAAGAATTTTGAATTTTGCTCAAAAGAAAATGATCTCTGAATCATTGGTCTTATCACATTTCAATTACTGTAACTTTATTAATAGTCTTTGTCTTGATGCATGTAACAAGTACCGCATTCAAAAAACGCAAAATAGTGTTGTCGATTTATTTACAATTTACGTCGTTATGACTTTGTTACGCAAAAAATTTCAGATCTAGGCTGGTTAAACATGGAAAATAGTTGGAAGTATCATTTGGGAGTGTATACATATACTCTACTTTCAACAATAAGTTCTACATCTCTTAGTTCTGAGTTGATACCTGTGATACAGGTGCACTCTGCAAATACTCGGTATAATTATATGCTCACTATGCCTCTTCATACGTCTTCATTGTTTCGGAGAAGTTTTATATACAATGCTGTGAAATTTTATAATTCTTTGCCATTCGATATACGAGGTCTCAATTTAAAAACTTTTAAACGAAATTTAAGACACTTCCTCTTCAGTAAGCAATAATTCTTTGTCCCTTCATCATCTGCCTACCTGTCTACTGCTTTGCAGTCAGAATTGCTTATTTCTTTTATCTTTATTTTTTTTACTTTGCATCTAATCCCTTGGTTAAACAGAGTAGCCTTTTGCTAAATTTCGCCAGGGGATTACATTGCATGTATTTAAGTTTAGCTTTTTTATTTTAAGTTTACAATGTAAAATGTATTAATAAAGGCGATATAATAACAATAAAATAGTGTAAACAAGAAATTTCTATGTAAGATTTAAAATAATAATAATAACAACAACAATAGGGTAATTCCGGGAGTGATGAACTGTCGGCTGAGATGGACCAGTGGTTTATTTTGTAAAATATGCAGCAGAGGTCGTCTACGGAACGTTATACCTTTTAGTTATGTTACAGCGTGGTACGGTGTAGCGCTTTTTGGTAAAAAAAAAAGTTTATTTTTAGTCTCAAATTTTTTCTTGAATTACTTGACGAAGTTATGTAAAGCGTTGTACATGCTTTTCTCGTTGCTTTTTAATATTATATGATTGAATGAAAGTTATGGAATATTTCTAACCTCAAATAATTCAGTTGGTTAGTAACTGAACGAAATTCAAAAATGGTCAGTTAAACCCCTAAAAACGGGATACTTGAACCACTTATGACCCGGAGAGATGAACCACTATTCTTCTCCGTAAACATATATACTTTTTATTGTAGTTACATTCTTTGGTTCATCTAAAATTATTATTTTCAGCAGTAATTAAACGATACCAATCAAATACATAAGAATTAATACAAAACTAAGAGGAAACTGGACGGAACAACAGCTAAAAGATGCAATTAAAGCGATTGAGAGTAATAACATGAGTTTTGACTTTCCAAAAGCCACTCTTATTAGAAGAAGACAAACCGGTCATCTCGCCAAAATAGATTTGCTGAGGCCATCTTGCACGCTAGCAGAAGAAAATGAAAGGAAAATGGTGAAACATATAAAGAAATTGCAGAAACATGGTTTTACTCCTTTCAGAGCTTTTGTAGGGCATATGCAGAACAAATGAATATTAAGCATCGTTTCAACAACGAAACAATTAGCTGCAACTGTTTCTGTCTTGACATCCCGATTTGAGTATTAGAAAGTCAGAAAGTATGTCGCTAGCTAGAGTGTCTGGAATGAACAAGGAAGTAGTAAATCAATACTTCAATTTATTAGAAAAGATCTTTGGCACACATAATTTATTTGAGAAAACTGCCAACATATTCAACGTAGACGAAACAGGCCTACAATTAAACACTAAACATGGTCAGGTGATAGCAATAGAAGGATTCAAAAACGTGTCTGTTCTTGCCTCAGGGGAAAAGTATTCCTTCCACCCTTTTGTAATTTCAAGGGAAAAAATAAAAAAAATAGAGTGGTGCCAAGGAATGCCCCCTGGATCAGTAATTCATATGTCTGGGGAATCAGCTTACGTGAACACAGATATTTTCTTTCTGTGGTTGAAAAGCCATTTTGTCTGCAATCTAGTGGAGATGTTGGAATATGCAGATAATAATGACATAATATTACTGTGCTTCCGGCGACCCCCTCCCCTAGAATAACAATGCGGCGAGCGGGCGGGCGCACTAGGCTCTGGCGATCAATTTTTGAATCTATACGTCTATATCGAATATTTGTGCGCTTTGAAGCAGATAAAAGCATCATAGAATACATTTTATTTTCCAAAGCACTTTCTGCGAACACAACTGGTCAGTGTATGTATGACCTGTTTTTAGAAAGCACTCGCGACTACGAGATTGATTGGACAAAATGCATCGCCATCTGTAGCGATGGCGCTAAAACTATAACTGGCAACAAAAGCGGGCTTGTTGCGAAATTAAAATCGATAATGTCAAATGCATCATGGATACACTGCTTTCTTTATCAACAAGCTCTGGCATCCAAGGTTTTACCTTCTGATTTAAATGATGTGCTTAAAGAGGTGATCAAAGTTGTGAACTCTATTAAAGGTAAAGCCTTGCAAACTCGACTGTTTAGAATCATTTGTGAAGACATGGGTTCGCTCCATCAAAATCTCCTTTATCACCCAGAGATCAGGTGGCTATCCAAAGGAAAAGTATTGACACGAGTTCTAGAACTAAGAGCTTAATTGTTAATGTACCTACAAGATGCTAAATCTGAATATGCGAATTATGTTTGTGACCCTGTTTGGCTATTGAAATTAGCATTTCTCGCTGATCTTTTCAACTACCTAAATATTTTAAATAAGAGCCTTTAAGGGAGAGAAGAAAACATTCTAACAGCAATAGATAAAATCAAGGGATTCATCGCAAAACTTCATTTGTGATCAACGTCTTTAGAAAAAATGATGTATGGGTCTTTCCCTTGCGTTCAAAAGACTATTGAAGAAATTGCAATGGAGCAATCGTTGGTAGTAAGTTCTCACATTCCTTGCATGGTATAGAGCTTGCAAAATTCGAAAGTGAAACTATTCAGTTACTTTCCCAAACTGAACTCTCAAGCTAACAACGGGCATAGATGGATGCTAAATCCTTTTTTAAATATGTCAGTACAACTGGCTGATCTGCCAACGAAGATGAAAAAAAATCTTATAGTTTTGGCTGCTGACGGCATGTTTAAAATAGAATTTAGTTCGCAAACGATTGACGTCTTCTGGATGAAGAGAAAAGAAGAATAGCCAGAGCTGCAAGGGAAGCTTTGAAATTATTAGTTCCTTTCGCCACTTCCTACCCATGTGAACTAACTTTCTCTTCAGTGGTTAACATAAAAACTAAGAAGATAAATAGGCTCCAATTGGAAAATGATTTAATTATTTGCGTGTCAAACATAGAACCAAGATTAGAAAAAATATTAAAGAATAAACAAGCATATCCTTCCCACTGAAATTGTTGTATTTTTATTGTAGTGTAAGACCTATAACCCTCGCTTTTTACTTTTACCTGGCTTGCGACCGCGAGCCCTCGAGCAAGACTTTGGGACCCCCCTGGGGGTCGTGACTCACAGATTGAAAAATACTGGTGTAGGGTGTGTAAAAATTGGGCACACGCATTTTGTGCAATGTGCATGTTTGCACCAACTGCAATGCAGATGATTCAGAATAACAGACTGGTTTTTTCTTTGCGTTGTTATAGTTTTCATTTTTTTGAAATTCTTTTAAAAAGTCATTCTATTTTATGCTCTTTATGATAATATTTTTAGTAATCTTACTGAAAATATTGTATGTTTAAAATTCTTTTAATGGTTGTAGAGAATGTTACTTTTACTTGTTTCTGGATGAAAATATATTTGTATCCTAGGTCGTACATGTTAAACGAGGTTTTGTTTTTATGTTACATAAATACTGTAATGCAATAATAAATATTTTTATAAATCTACACTTCAATTTAGATTTAGTGTTAGAAATATACTAGAATTTATATAATTAATTCATTTAATCTAATGTTGGATTTTCATTTTTAAATGAACATTTCATTTATGGACAATTAAAAAAGTTACAGTTGCAGTGGAAATTCTTGTTTTCAAATCAAGAGTGTATTATAGTTTCCTGACACATTATAATATTCTTTATAATGAAAAACATAATTAATGAATAACGAATTTAATACTAGAAACAACTGTTATTGTTACTGATACGTGTACCAAAAAAGTCACAAATAGATTTTTGAGATTCCCAAAAGCCAAAATATGAAAAGCAAAACGTTTTGTGCTTGTGTCATATATCGATTTAAAGCTCTTTTCAAACACTTAAAGATGAGCGTGGTTCAAGCTTTTTGAGTTTAATCAAATAAAAATTTTCTCACGATTTACAGATTCTTTACTATTTTTATTTATTTTTCCCCATTTTTCAGAATTAGAAATTATACAAATTTGAAATGAATAGTATTTAACAGAACCTTTCAAGATTTACAATATTTAATCAGAATTTTACTAATTTATAATCAATAACCTCACTAGTTATTGAAAGACAACTTAAAAAAATGTACTAGACTGTTATTGTAAATATCAAAGCTCTAGTCTACTTTTTTCTTATAATCCGTAAAGATCGTTCTGATTGGTTACCGTTGAAACAACCAAGTTCACAGAAATACTTTTCGACCCCCCATTTGCTATTCAATAAGCTCGAAGTCACTAAAATTATTAAAAATCCCCCATCCCAAGAGAACCTTTTTAGATCCGTTTCTGAAATCCGGAAAAACGAAGGAGTTCTGTTCTGAGAATGCAGAATCCGAGAGTAAAGGCGCTGTGTTCACGAGAGTTCTCTTGACGTCAACTAATCGAATATCGAGGTTATAAGTTGTAGGTTCAAAAACGATAAACAAGAAATCTTTTAATTCTGATTCTTGCACAGTTAATTAAGAATTACTATTTAAACATATTTGAATCTGACTTATGTATAATTTATGTACACCCAAATGCATAAACATGAGTTTATTTTCATATCAAACGTATGCAGATAAATTCAAACAGTATGTATGTATGACAGAAATTTTTTTGTTGAAGAGACAAATTGCTAAAATGATAATAAAAGAGTCAACACCGTTAACAAAATTAATATTAATGATTTGAGAACGGTAACTCAAATCTCTCATATTCGGTAAGCTTTGTTCAAGTTTATCATAACGCGGTGGTTTTTGTTACATAGGTTACCACAAACTTTTTGACAGAGATGAAGTTTATTCCTTGTTGAAACTACAATTGAAAATAATTTGCATAAATAAATTTGAACGTTTTGTTAAATAATATACATTTCTGAAGATAAACTGGTTTCGGTTATTTTGCGTGTAAATAAAATTAGAGGAGAAGCTTTCCTTTGGGTGGAGATATAATACGCGAACGGATGCTGTCGACTTTAGGAAAACAAAGAAATTCTATTACCCTAACGAGCTAAATGTGCCAAAGTGAAAAGATTCATCAATCAACACTAAGGCAATTCCTTTAATCAAGACTATACAATAATAATACTGATACAGAATCTGATAAGAGGAAAAAAAATAAAAGCTTATTCTGTCCGGTATTGTCACTACAGAAAAGTTTCATTTATTAGCCCCGTTCAGTCGTAGCCGGTGGTTATGAAAACGTTTATCATCAACAACTGTCAGTAGGTTTTTCATGAAAAACAAGCCGAACTGAAGCAAAAGAAAGCACAAAAACATGTAATAAAATTTTACTCTATCGAGGCTATATTTACAGCACTTTCCGTCAAAATATTATTGTTACACAACATTTTTCATGTTTAATAAAGCAAAGAAAAGCACGATAAAACACAACAAAGCTTTTACGTCCCTGGCACCTAAAATATTTACCACATTATTTTATTCACATTTCGAGCCTACTAACCAAGCAGATCTGCTTAAAAGCATAATTTTATTCCAAACCTCGAGTACTTATATTTAAATATACATACAACACGTAAATAGTTAACAACTATGTTAGCTTCCTGCACCGTAACGTAATTTACACAAAGACGTGCCTAACTATCACTTTATAGTGGTATTAAATTTATACCAGTAGTTACAATCTGAAACATCCTTTGTTTCATGTTTACATTTACTACAACGCGAGCGTCTATGCGAGAAAAGCTTGTATTTACAGGCCTTTCATGTATAAATAAAAATTCTAACTTTTCCTCAAACACAATACAAGAACAAGAAAAGAGCGACAAAATGCAATAATATTCTTTAAATAGTTGAATTAACAAAGTAATTCTGAAAGAAATGAAGAAAAGAATCAAAAAGCTTCTATTTACATTAACACCAGCCTTTTCCCCTTTTTTCTTTTCTTCTAAAGTATTCCCACTTTTCTTTTACACAGAAGTAAATTCCTTAATTAAAATTTACACTGAATTTCAAACAAAAATCTCATTAAATTAATTTTACTTACGTCTTTGTCGTAAGCAGAAATATTTTCCGTCACACCTTTAAGCAGATTTTACAAACTAAATTATTACTATGAGCAAGCAAATACTTTTATAACGCTTATTACACATGATATTTATAAATATTTATAATATTTTATAACTATTCAAGTTCCAATCCGTTTAACTTTTAATTATAATTAAAACAAAAACAGCAGCACGAATATTTCTTTTACTCACGATCGCAGACTTCAAAACTTCGCCCAACTCGAGCAACTAATGGAAAAATGCTCGAAACTTAAAATTTTATCGCGTAAAATTATAAAAAATCTCTAACAAACTTAAAAAATTATATACATTTATTAAGTTTCAAAATAAGATCGCGAAAACGCGATATTGAAGCTACGGGCAAGAGTTGGGTCGCGGCAGACTTTGATCTCGCGGTGCGGATTCCACCGTCCCTAGTTTTCCCAATTCCTGCGCTTGCGTCCGCCCTAAATCGATGGACCCATCCCTTCGTGATAGCACAGAAATGTATTTTTCTTTTTCCCTTGCTTTAATCGAACACTCTGTATACAGTTATCCAGATTAAAGATTTTACGTCACTAGGAAATTTATGTAATTGAGCAAAATTGTGGTTGTTTCTAATAATTTCAAACTTTTCAAAAGTTATTTCAATAGGAATTTAATGAGGAAAACCCAACTGAAGACGCAATTAACAAAAATATCAATTTTGAAATTGAAAACACTCAAAAAAATGCATCCCTTTGGGATTGATACGGCTGCAACAACAGAGTACAGTTCCTCTTTTGTGGTTGCATACCCCAGTCGAAAATTGCTCCTCCAATTTCCAGCTTCCGCAGCTTTTATACAACAACATTTCAAATTCTCCAGTTTCAACGTTGAATTAAGTCATTAAAGTCAGAGGAAAATCCTCCCAATGCTAATTTTAATGATACCTTTTCCTGTTTAAGGACGTAATGTAATTATATCGATAATATTGTTTTTGATAAGCTTCAAGCTTCACTTTTGCTCTTTTATAAATTTAAATTTTCATTCCATTCGAATTTCGCTGGAGATTTATTTAATAATCGAGAAATTTTCACCAAAAAATCACAATAAACGTAAAAATGAAATTTAATTTAAATAATACCCTCGACGTTTCGATGCGCTCCGTAAAAGCTTTCGGTCGTAAAGTATTGCCCTTTATTCTTTACACCAAAACGTCCGAGATACCATATTTCATAAATCGATAACATAAATATAATTTATTTGGTTTTGTAACGAAATTTCTAAACGTATTTTTTGGAAAATCTAGCGCGAGTTTATTGAAACAACTCAATTTTTTTCAAAAAATGAAAAATATTTTCGTAAGTATGTTAGAGGAATTCGAGGAACCGATAGATGTAATATCTTTATTGAATTATAAACTTGACTAATTTTACTGCTACAACTGAAAACTTTTACTTCCTTTTTGGGAATAAAACTTCTACGAAAATAGAGTCGTTTTGCATGCTGATTCGAACCCAGTCGAGATTTTTGTTAAGATTTAATTAATTAATTAAGTTGGTTTCCTTTCTCACTTAAATTAACTTCTTAAAAATTCTTTTAGGTAAAAAATTAGTTCACTTTTAATTATTATGGAACAGACACCAACAAAAGCTAAAAGATTCTGTAATTTGAGAACAATATACGAGGGAGTTTTACAAGTTTTCTTTCTAGCTCAACAATTTAGTAAATTTAGTAAAATATTGTATTCATTTTCATTTTTTCCTCATTCATTCCTTTTTAAATTATTTTATTCGTTACGTTAGAATTTTCTATTTATTGGTTTGTTTGTCATGCTGTTTTCTGGTTTTCAAAAGAAACGAACTCGACCGTCAGAAGAGGAAAACGTAAGAGGTTAGTAATGATTTAACAAAAATCATTTTGCAGTATTGCTCGCGGCGGAGAACCCGGAACGTAAATCGTAATATATGTCACTTTAATGATGTATAACAAGAATAGTAGCAGGCTGTAATGTTGATCAGTCACACAAATTGAGAAGTATGTTAGAAATGCGGCTAAATCGATTTGTGTTTTTGATTTATACAACTTTTGGCCTCGTTGTAATGGTCACATTTCGCTACCGTTCCAGTACTTTTTGGTGGTTTTTTGTGTCTTTTTATAGTTTTCTCTCGGTTGGAGAGATAGTTGGGCTCGATATGTTCACTCTGAGAGGTCGATTACGTCATTTAGCTTTTATAGAAAATTTTCCTAAATCAGTTAGTGTTAAGGAATTTTTTCAATTTAATTATGGTTGCTTGTGAGGTACCGGGTATTTTCTTTTCCGTCTTTTAACTTTGATTGACCGTATTTAAAACCGCTCAACTGAGACCAGTTCCCTGTAGAAGAGGTTTACGTTAGAGGAGACGGGAATTAGAAACAGAGTGAGCGCTAGGTAGGCATTTTAAGCGGGAAGTTCCTGAACTGCTAAATTTTTGTAGATGTAACAAGCCTCAGCTTAAGAGGGAAAGGGGAGTGTATCTGAATTTTTTCTTTGATCTTATAAGTTTTGTTTGATCTTATTTAGCTTGCTTCGGAGACTGAAATTTTGTATTAATCAAGTGACAGCTGTAGAAAAACCTTTATAATTGGTTAATATCGATCATTATCTTTCATCTATGCTCTCATTTAAATGTGCAATTTTTAAGATGAAAGAAGATGAAGGATAAATAAAAGCTTTTTGAGAACGGTGTGCCTTGTCGTAATAGTAATGAAATCCAGATCAATCAAAAGGCTGCTTCGCCATTTCCTTCCTGAAGCGACAGCATACTGCACTCCGAAATTTTTAATTAACCTTCAACATTCAAGAGACGTTGAATTTTGTATATCAGCCACTTCTTTTTTACAGCATAGATAATGCCAAAGAATGATAGTCAAAGAGAATAAGTTTAAAATTACGCGTGCCAACATTGCTTCATTTTTTTGTACTAAATTCGAATCTTCAAAAGAACTCGAACAGTAATTTCCACAAATTCAATTATCTCTCATCCCATTCTTAAAGTTTTTAATTTTGCAAAAATTTTCAAGTTTCCAGATTGGATCAAACTTATATATTTCTTCTGTTTTTACAACCAAGTAACTATTTACTAGATTCAGAAATTCTTGGATCAGCAACTTTTCTGAGTTTTTGTCTGTTATAATTGTCTAGATTCAATACTAAATGTATTAAACCATAATCAAAACAATTTGTTCCTTTTATTAAGAGCTCTTCATAAAGAGACCATGTCTAAATCCAATTCTAGGTATAGCTGTCAAAGAAGTCGAAAGAAATAATACCAAGGAAAGACAATTATTCAAAAACTAGTTTACAGGTTATCCAAAGGAACTAAGAAAATGAATAAGAACTGGATAGCTAAACTCTCAAGTAATCCCAACCCTTCTTCATACAAAATAACAGTTGACATAGGATCTCTTTTCGGCATGAAAGAGCAAGTTTTATTCTGAAATTCAAGGTTTGACAGAACAAAATGATGCAGGCGTGTTAGTAGTCAATTAGTAATCTTCAGTTATTCTACCAGTCTGGTATGATAAAGAAAAAA
>VTPC01086589.1:0-14014 GCA_011009095.1 Ignelater luminosus | reverse complement strand
TCAGACCGAACAAAAGCTTCTTCATAACCTGAAACAAAATTCCAAACGCAACTGTTCTAATACTTGTGGCCCATCCCGTATGAAATCATTAAATTCAAATCAACATTATATCTTAAATCATTCAAGAAGCAATTTTTATTTAACTTAACAAAATATAAAGAAACTCAATTTTATTAACAGCAGCTTTCCATGAAATAAGTTTAGTGCAACTTCACGGAAAAAATTTAACTCTAAGCTTACTCAGAGCGCAAAAAAAAATCTTGAAGCAAAAGAAAACAATTAGAGTGTCACATTTCAATGAATATAGTAAACAAGTGGGTGACAAAGAAATCCAATAAATTACAATTAACTAATTCATAAAGGTTAACCGTTCCTAAGGAAAGAAGCCGACAATAAAATTTTTAAAGTCCAGTAACACGATGCGACGGGCGACCGTACTCACAATCAGGAGATGACGTCTAAAATTCTCGAGGTGACGCGCAGCTCCGAGGTTCCATGAGTGTTCTTAGCGTATTAGGAGCCGATGGAACAGCTCCCCACTACAGCATCGGAAGGAACCCCCACTAACACTGCCGTCTCCTGCGACCTCGTTCTCTCAAGGAGCTGCAGGCTCTCCCACGAAGATTTGCTGGCCTCCCCATAAAAGATTTGCGGGCCTTGCCATAAAAACTAAGACGAACACGGAGCAAATAAGAACAAAGTAAAAGACGGGACCGTCTAACATACCTTCAATACGTTTGAAGCTTCTTAACGAAGAATGCTAAATGAGGTAATCCCAGAATTTAAGGGTGGCCTCCACAGTAACACTAAACACCTCTTTTCAAAGTGGAAACAACAAAAATTTAAACGGTTAGAGACCACAACTCGAACGGTTGATCAGCACACCCGTTCGTCATAAGCGAGTTCTTAAAACTGACCCCCGTCTAAATTCGGAAAGTGAAACTGCAGGCAAAATGCACAATCTCCAACCAATAAGCATTTAGAAAGCCAGTTTGAGGACACCAAAGGGATATATGGCAACTGCGGATTGGTCCAAAAATTACAAAAGAGAGTTTAACCTTCGAAAACTAATCACGAAAATATCGCCCAAAACACGCATTCTTTTACGATAAAAATTAAATATCACTGAGAACAATAGAAACTCTAATGAGGCAAGCAAAAAGTTTGTTTAAACCTAATAAGTGAATAGGGAATTTAGGCAAAAGGCAAATGTCTAAAAAATTCGAAAAAAGTCGCAAGCAATACGCTAGAAATGGACCAAAACTGATGCTACCTATTCTGAATCTAATAGCCAATCATTAGTCAAATGAGCGATAATAGATAACCTCTGTTAATTAACTGATACACATAAAAGTCAAACAGAACAATAAACGAGTGAAATTATATAAAACAAGCAGAAATTATTTCTACAAAAGCAAAAGAAGTTTGCTTAAACTACATCTGGCAACTATAGATAACTATAGATCACAAAATAAGATCAATCCGGGCCATCCCAGAGTAATTACAACAAAATAATTCTTAACATTTTCAGTACAAAGAAAATTCCCATGTGCAACATAAAGTTAATACAAGCAAAATTATTAAAAATTTTATTTTAATGATATATAAGGTGGTTTAAAAGTATATATTTTGGTACGAATTCTTATAGGAACGGTGACTTGGATTAAATATATTAAACAGCACCCAGTGAAGATAACCAAAATTAGTGAAGGCAAGACCCATGTAAGGTTCATAAGAAATATACGTTACAAGACATTGGTGGTCTTGCAATCGGAATTTACCTACTACCCTGGCAGACAAATATAATCCATTCTTAGCCTTCTGGACTAACAGGAAAAAAAGTTAATGCAAACCCTTGTTGTAACTGCATATAGGTGCTTGACAGTAAAATAGTAATGGTAAACAATTTTTGCGTCCGTGTGCTTGGGAAAAACTAGGGTTCGTCAGTGAAACGGGACGATTTCAGAAGGTAATCGGTTGTTGAAGAATTAATTTTTTAATAAGTATTTTGTAAAATATAAATTGAAAGCACAAGAATAGCAGCCATTAGGTGTACAATACGAAAAAAACTATTTTCTGAACACTATGTCTGCCAAATGTCCTCCATTGAAGTTAAGGCATTCTTGGAGTCGGGCCTGGAAGTTTTGCAGGACCTATTGCAGCGTATTGACAGTATAAAAACGCACGTCGCGTTTGCACCAAACTCTCACCATTCTGATAATATGCCTTCACTGCGCAGCCGCGTTGTTCACCCGCCCAACGATCCATTGTAACTAAATGGTAGGCTGTGCAAATGATGACGGGCCGGTAATCTTCCTCTCCATCACCTCTCTACTGGCTCTGAAGGCCATCTAAAATCTTCCCTGTAAGAGCCTGTTCCACAACGTTACAAGCAACTTTAGGAGTGTTAAATTTTGCTAGGAAGTTATGAACCTTTTAGATTGTACTAGCGAGTCATCAAATACATTTACAACTTTAATAGCAACTTCTTTGTTAAAACTGAACTTGTAAAGTTACTCATAAAACATTATAAGTAACTTGGTTAGTATTTATTTATTATTGGTGCAGAGCGGCTCGGTACACGGTGATCGGATAGGGTTGCTGTCAATCCATTCATCTTGGCGATGACGATGGCAGTGAGCATTTTTCTTTTTTTAAATAGAAGCTAAATCGGCAACGTGATTCTTGGTATTAAAGTTTTAATAGCCATCAGGAGTTACAATCTTGTATTATTATTATTATTATCGGTGAAACTTGCTGCATATTAAATTGCTAGTGGTAAATTATTAATTATAGTTTTGGAAAATTACGGTTTTGGCGACGGCGCGACGTGGAGATTCTTACACTTAACCCTCTTGAACTAGATACCTCCCTATTGAGACTCCCCTCAACAGACACTCCTAGCTCGGATGGAGTTCTTGCTGGCTAAGATTCTTGCTCGGATGCGATCTTTTTCATATGAGGTCCTTGCTAGAAAGTCAGAAATTACTTTTTTTTCAGCATAAAATAATCTTGGTAATGAGTCAAGCATTGTTGATTGTATGTATTCCTAAATAAATTTTACAAAGAGTTGGTCATATAGTTAAATTGACAGTTTTTTCTCTAAACCCTCTTACAAACAAATACTTGATTATCATTATTACACTAAGCATACTTAATCTGGCTCGTTTCATGGGTCACATAGGAACAATTTAATATCGCCGCGAAGCGCCAAGTTTGCAAGAGATGAAGGCAATCTTTCTTATCTTTCTAACTAAATTGATCACTCATCTCAACTAAAATGTTGGAAAAGAAGGTAGAGGAATTTTTCCCAACAGGCATAAATGTTAAGGGAATATAAGCTGTAATATTATGATTAACATGTGTAATGTATTGAAGTGACTACAAACTGTAAGAAGTTTAAATTTATGAGTAGAGATGCATTTACAATTAGTTGGATTTAACTTTCCAAATAGCACAATAGAATAAAAAAGACAGTTAGACAGTACAACTTTAAAAGAGTACATGGTCCAAGCTATACGGGGTTGACCTCAAAGTATTTGAAATTTACAACGAAGAATTAGGTAACCTAGCAATGCCAGCACTGACTAGGCTTCTATTTAAAAGACAATGATTCTCAACAAATTGCGTTTATCTATACGTTGTTAAACCACAGGTTAAATTCTTCAACTGACTGACGTTTAAGAACGAAAAGTTTTTATAAAAGTAGAAAAACATGTTTTTGTAAACATCAAGTTGCGATAAGTTACAAAATCTCACTTGATGTTTCAGAAGCCTGCTATAGTACTATCCTGTACGCTACGTATAGGCTAAAAAGAGAACAGCAAACACGTGCTGAATAATTTAGCTTGCAAAATAAACAGGGAGCACAATGATGAACTTTGGTAGATGGTAATTTAGGGCGTCAGTATTGGGTGCGACGCGCTTGTGCAAATCCTGTTGGTGATTTGGTGAAATACTGATATCCAAATGAGCGTGGATATCTTGTATTTTTGTTGCAACCTATCCCTGGGTAACCAATAACCATAGTTTGTAGGTATGTAGCAAAATAATGCTAAGGTATGGATGAGGAACGCAAAATTTTATAGGACATTATTTGCTTAACAGATTGTTTGTAGCAAAGTCATTGTTCAAAGTATTATAAAATAATCTTGAGCACTGTTTTCTGTTTTTTATACAAATAATCTGTTTTTTGATCAGATTGTTAGAAAGATAAATTGAACGTTTCTGATAAAAGCAGATTGCTTTGTTACTTAAGAAAGATCTTGTCTACGGAACTACCGAGGTATCTTGCTTCAGAATTCTTTTCTTTTTCAAAATTATCTTTAGTATCTTAATGAAAATTATACCAACAGCTACAGTTGCCTAAAAGAATCTGTTTTATTGAACCTTAGAAGTCACTTGATAATTAGCTTTCGAAATTTGAAGCTTTTTAAGCAAAAAAAAATTTTCTACTGAAAAATTCTATCAAACTTAGTTGCCCTAGAATGCTTGGAATGCATACTTTATTCTTAAATAATGCAATTTCTTGATATTGTAATCAAATGATTTATTATAAACGAGGTTGGATGGATAAAAATTTATGACGTTTCCTCTCTTAAACGTTTGTACTTCTGTGGTAATTTGTTCAACATTTTTCTTTTTACCCTGTGTAAGAACAGTTACAGTCTAAGGAGTTGATAACTATGGTAAAGATTGATAATCTAGGGGACAATTCTACTCAAGCAAAATTAATCAAGAGATTGAAAAGTGAATCCTGTACTAACGTCATATGATTATTTAATAGCAAGCAATACAAATTATTCATAGATCTAGACTGTTTGTTCCGTTATGGACACCAGCCACGATGTAAAATTTGCTTTTCAAACAGAATCAAGAACTTGAAGATTTGAGAAATTGATTAGTGCAAAACAAAACAAATTGGTATATTGGAGGCAAACTATGTTAATTATGAATTTGAAAAAGCAGAAAGGGTGAAGTCAGAAGAAATAGAAGTGAAAGATAGTGAATTGATCAAAGAACTAGGCGAGAACGAGACCTACAAATACCTAAGGATAAATGAAACCCGGGGAATAGACGAAACACAATCAAAAGCTAGATTGCGAAGAAAATATATTAGACGGGTAAGAAAGGTCTTGAAGAGCGAACTAAATAGTCGAAACAAAATGTTAGCTGTAGGTGAGGTAGCAGTAACTGTGCTCCAGTACTGCTTTGGACTAGTGAATTGGAAGATAAAGGAATTAGAAAATATAGATATGCAAATGAGGAAAATGCTAACAATGCATCATCCAAAAGCATATGTGAACCGCCTGTATACATCAAGAAAAGATGGTGGGCGTGAACTAATGGAGGTTGTGGGAACATACAAAGCAGTCATTATAAATTTATCCTACTACCTTTACAGCACTAAAATGACAAATATGTAGGACTAATAAAAAGAATTGACCAAGACCTACCAACGGATCAGTCTATAATGAGGATAGCATAAAAATCTCAGAAAGAATCCAAATAGAAGAGAGAGGTAATGATAAAAAAGATAAAGAACAATATACTAGAGCAAATAAAAAAGAAGTGGGCTGAAAAGCAAATGCATGGACAATATCCGCGAGCCGTTAGACAAAGAACAGGATGGCTACGGAAAGGAGAACTTAAAGGTGAAACAGAAAGTCTCATCATAGCAGCTCAAAATCAGGCAATTAACACGCGGTACCATAAAAAGAACATATTGCGACAGAATGTGAATAACAAATGCAGGTTGTGTGGAAAACACGAAGAGATCACAGAGCACATAATAGCAGGAAATACGATTCTTGCCAAACATGAATATATAAAAAAACCCGACCAAGTTTGTAGAAACCTCTAGTATAATATTTGCAAAGAATATGACATCGAGGTGGGAAAAAAATTATAATCCACAACCAGTAGTAGAAGCGGGGGAGACAATAATAATGTGGAATAAACAAATACAAACAGACAGGGAGATTAGAGCTAACAAACCGGACATAGTAATTAAACAAAAAACAAAGAAAGGAAATGTTTTATCATCGACGTAGCAGTACTAGGAGACAAAAGAGTGACAAAAAAGGCAGTAGAGAAAGTTTTGAAGTTCAAGGAACTAGCGCTAGAAACACAAAGAATGTGGAATTGCCGAACTATGGTAATCTCGGTAGTTATTGGAGCGCTTGGAACGATCACAAATTGCTTTAAAAGTTACATGAAAGAAATCCCTGGTCATTAATTTTCCAAAAGTTTACAGAAAATCGTATTACTTAGCATAATGCACATACTGAGAATGGTTCTAGGAAAAACATCAAATGAATAAATTTAGACTTCAGAGCATATAACATCTGTCTAAAGAAAATGGAGTGTCCCAGACAAGAGCAAAACCCAGAAAACACCTGAGTAACTAAAGAGATAATAATAATAATAATAATATAGGCGTTTTGGTGGCTCTGATAGTTACGCATCTGACTATCAACCCAATAGTTGCGCGTTCGATTACCGGTCAAGGTCCTGAGATTTTTCATGCGGAGAAAATCTGAAAAAGGATGGCATCCTCTGGGAGTAGATCACTTGTGACTGAGATGAGTTACACGTTAAAAATACCTACCGGAACTGGAAAACCTCGGATTCGGCTAAATTCTAGTTGTTGCGAAATGACTATAGTAGTTGAAGCCACGAGGTCCAAGATAACCGCGACCTAAAGCCTCAGCCACATAATAACAATAACAACAATAACAGTAATAATATAATGTTAAGTTTACATAAATGAATTTATATAAATCAAAATATTAATCATGAAACCTGATGGACAATTGAAATAGCAACAATAAAATGGAAAGACCTAATACCCGTCCAAACCTTCACTCTTCATCGGGGAGGACATTAATTTGCTAGTTCTTTTAACAAGTTTGGCTCAACATCTCCCCATTTATTTCCGAAAACCTGGAAGAGATGATAGTCCTGATACATTGTTCTCCATATCATCCTACAAGTAGTCAGTACCTGAAAATGTCATTATGCTTCACGCTTTGAGTGGGTGTGACACCACGTTTTCCCTCTTCGGTTTTGGAAAAACCAAATTCTGCACTCTGTTCCAGAACAGACCAGCATTGCGTGAACTTGCAACCATCGTCAGGGATCCTGATGGCAGTGTTTCAAGCATCGCTGAGGCAGAGAAACATATGCTTCTTCATCTTTATGCTGGTGACAAGGCAGCAACATTAGGTACTTTGTGCTATCAGCTCTCTTCCAAATCTGCAATTGGCAGCAAGTGTCTTCGGCACGTATCATCAAGTCCGGACATGGATGAACGAAACGAAAAACCTTCAGTAAAGGACTTGTCCCTATTAAAACTGCCGGGGATCCAGTTCCTCAGTCAATCCTGACTCTTATTCCCTGTTTCAAGTTTACAAATCATAGAGCACCTGAGTCCGACCTTTCCCTCAGTGACAGGAAATGATTAATTTAATTCATTAATTATTAATAATTACTATCAAAAATTTCAAAAAAGTATCATTTTTCCGTAAAAATTGGTAACTTTGGTTAATCGTTTTACAAAACCAGTTTTCATACAAACGTTGGAGCAAATGTAATGCTTTACATCTTATAATCAAAACTTCTTCCACTGTAATGCATTGGTAAAGTCTGAAATTTTGATGGTTTTTTGGGCCCCACAGCGCGCTCACAGGGGCGACGAGGTAGAAAACTTGGGTTTTTCACTAGGACACCAATATACAAAACATATCCAAAAATTAGAACTACATAACCTTTTGCAAGGAAAGATCCCATTTTCAACCTCTATACCCTGGACTAATAACAGAAAGTGTTTAGTTACAACCCACTCAGGTTGGCGTATCAGACCACGATTCCCATTGTGGGTCACAACTCCCAAGAGTTTTGTGAGTCATGAGATTTATACGAACCTTGGGTTACAAAAATACTTTAGGTATCATTCAAATTCAAAAAACTCTTAAACATTTTTCATTATTTCTTCGCTCCTTACAATTCGTCTCTATGTCTAACTGTATAGGTGCTTGACCAAGACTACTGCTTCGTGTCCTAGCAAGCTATCTTCCGTAAGTTCTTATTCCCAGAGGTTGCAAAGGTCAAAGGGATATGTAAAATTCTGAAGAGTATTTTGTTTCGGTTTTGGATGCAATTCACCGTGATTCGTAGCACTCATTATGGTTAGTGATTCACGGTTATGCTTCGTCTTTTCCATGTGGTGCAATAAAACAATCTTATTAGGGCATGTCTTGTGCAAGTGAGCAAATCTTACATGAAAATACTTCGATTCATAAATAATTTTAAGACTTTTAGAAGTTAAAGCCTTAAATACAGTTTAATGGAAGTAAAAAAGACAATAAAATTGCCATAGAACATTCATGGACACAAACAAAAGACGTTCGTATATTTTACAGATTGCCTATCAGAATTAAACTATTTTGATCAGATATCTGCTGATAAATTTAATCATAAATTGTCTTCGAACTGACTTTGGTCAATAAATAACAGTAAAAGTGATGCATAATCAATTTAACAGAATTGTAGGTCCTTTCGTAGCGGAATTGTTCCGTAACCTGTAAAAGAATAATTTAATTGAATAAATGTGATTACGTTCATTCTGATTACATTTCTCGTTCTAAAAGTTAATTAATATAATAATAAGAAAATTATTATTAATTATTTTAGTGTTAAATTAAACTGATTACACATTAATTAATCATCAATTATCAATGAAAGCATCAAAGAAAATAGAAAAGCTGATTACATCTGATTCTTCTTAATTCCTTTTCTATTACCTTCATTGCCACATTTTGAACTTTGTCACCAGAATTTTAATTATTTAAATAGATAATGAAATTGCTCCATTATCTCTTGTTCTACTTCCACAAACATTTAAAATACTTTTCTCTGACTATACCATTGTAATAATAATAATAAGCGGTTGGTATCACCTCTCGTTTATCCCTTTCATATTTTTTTTAATTGCTATCGTCCTAGCAGTTTTGTGCAATTTTTGTATTTTTTCTGAAATGTTTTCGTCAGTTAATAATCGCAATTATAGATACTAGACCAGTAAAATACTAAAATCTTTGTTTGGTTTTTCAATAATAGGTAGAATGTTTACTTGAAAAAATGAATGAATACATATTTAATAGAAATGTTGCTAAATTTATAATAAGCCAATATATGAGAAAGTGATTTTATTTTTCTTTATTTCAGAAAACTGAAGAACTTCCAAACATATTATTTCAGTTAGAAAGTGAAAGGTAAGAACTTGTTTCATTAACTATTGAAAAGAATTGGATAAAGGAAGGTACATACGTAAATAAATTAGTTAAGCGATATATAGAAGTATACTAACAAGGTCAGCTGTATAAGATAGCATAATAAATATAAAAGCAAACTTTAGACAAAAGCGCTGTGTAAGTGAAGTAAATTTGCATTAAATTATTAAACGAGAGCTGTCCAAATGTTCACATTCACTCAGCGACCTCAGAGTAATATTAAACGATAATCCCAAATTCCGGAACATACGAATGTCCTTATTTAATTTGACATTTTGTAGCGAACCTAGTAATTGCACTAGACGTGAATATCGGAGCAAAATGAATTCATTTCGGTGTTTAAGTATTCTATTCGCGCTGCTGTCGTGAACTATTAATGCCACAACCGGCGTTCGAACGCACGGAGATAGCGAAGTTATTAGCGAAATTTACATGATTTATACTCAAAGCGCATTCACAATAACAAGTTTTATTGTACTTTCATTCCGGACCCTAATGTACCTGCTTATGATTTTCAGATAGAATCGATGATGATACGGAGAGGATGCGGTTTTCAGATTTTTAAGATTTCTTCTTTTTTCTCTTTTCTTAACCTACTCTTTTAAGCGAGCTACAAATTTTACTTTCTGTTCGATTCTTGCTTTTCATGCGTATAAACGCATCAGAAAATGAAAGGAGCTTTTAAAGTTAGAAAAAGAGTTATAAGCTTTTCCGCTTCGCTTCTCTCAAGAAATACTGAAATGCTTTTACTTTCAAGAAGATCAAGCTTAGTATATTTTTAAGGTTATTCCGGCTATTTGTCTAAAATCCGGATTAATTGGGCTTTCTCTGGTTTACTTTCGTACTATGCTAGGGTAATAGGAAACCGAACAGAACGTAACAACTCCTTATTACTAGGTACGTAAGATAAAAATAAACAGTTTGAGTTGTCTTTCAAGGATATTCCGTGTTTTACTGAAGTTTCATTATTATTGTGAAGCGACTGAAATGATATTTACATAGTAATAATATAACATGTTAGGGTGAGCTTTCTACAGAGTAGGGTTCGTCTTTTGATGTACATATTTCTCAGTTGAGTTTTATTAAACAGGACAGTGAATTAATTATGCTGCTTGTTTCGTATTTTCTAAGCTTATTACTAATGTTTAAGAAACAGTCTTTGTTTAGCACTTTTAAAATCATTTATTAAATAAACTGACAATTTAAAATATAACTAAACGTAACTAAATAACTAGAAAAAAAGCTAAAGTAGCTCTTTTTGCACTTTAATAAAATCCATTTTGTAGCAAAAAATAAAATTTTCTATGAATTTGTTAACGTGGTGATGTTATTAATGGAATATTTGAACGTATTTGATGGGCGTGAAAGAAAAATGAGAATGACACTACTTGTTGAATGTAATTTCTAAAGTAAGATTTTAAATAAATAACATGTCTTTATATAAACTTGAAATTATCATCTAGACCGTTTCAAAACTATTATCGTTGGATAAATATAAAATAATTTTCTAATGTGGCCTTTTTCAAAGTGAAAACATTTTCTACCGAAAGAGGCAAGATCATTTAAGAAGTGGAAATAATTGTTTAAAACGCTCTTAAAGATTTATGAGTTTGTCAATGTAGCACAAAATTAACAACCAATGAAGCGTTATAGTTTACAGGTAATTAACCAAAGACAATTGCGTTATACTATAAATACTAAGCTTCACTATCCGATTAGTAATATCACATCAATATGGTGTAAATTTCATGGGACATAAAAACACGTCACAGTGAGAAAATCAGTATGATTTCCAACAAAGTGCACCGATCTAGTCAGTTCGGAAGTCTTAGCCTTGTGAAATTTAGGGATTTCTATAAAAAAACTATTAAATAGAAATTTGTCTATTCGATTTAATATTCATTAATTTTTTTTCTCTGTGGTTTATTTATTGTATATAATATGTACAACAACAAAAAAAGAAACAGCAACTGGCGCTAACAAGCTGGATCTCTTCCAGGGCCTTCTTTGGGGTTGCAAGAAATGTTTCTCAAGAACTTATGCTTATTTGTTCAGACTTGAGCGTCTACGGCTTTTATATCAGTGGGATGTGTTGTTTGTATCACTCTATTGTCCTCTTCATCTGATATTAAGTCGATGGCAGCAGTAAGGATATCCTATTATACTGTCTTCGCATACGAGTTTTACCAGGAATGACTTTTATCGTGACTTTTCGTACTTTCTCCTTATCACACAATAATTTTCTTCTATACTTCAAAATGAAGTTGTTTGTAAGCAATATTGCAAAATATTTTATCACTTGTCGGATTTTTATGTTAGTAAGAGTTTATTTAATTTTTATGTTTCTTTAACGTGTTGTTTCAAAGATTTATCCTACCTTTTAAAGCGTTTACTTCATATTTTTAACTTTCCTGGTCTCTCTTCTTGCTCCCTTTGATGGTGGAATCAAAAACAGCAAAACTTGAGAGTTAGCTTCCATAGACACGTGCTGAATCCTCACTTTTAAGTTTCTTTTAAAGCTCAGCCGATCTAAAAGGTAGGCACGATAACCTGTATCAGAAAGATTGAAAAAGCAAGCAAAAAACTTCACGTGGGTTGTTGTGTGAAAGAGCTGTCATGTTTAAAGTTCTTAAATTTAACAAATATTAGTCTGCATTAGGATTAACGTGATTGATCTTACTTTTGCGTTCTACATCTAAATTCTCAAAAAGATCGTCCCTAAGGGAGGCTTTTGAAAGATGTTATACTTTAGAAAGCAACTAGTATGAACTAGCATAAGTGGTTGAATATGTTATTGTTTGCCAATCCAAAGTTCAAATTGCAAAGAAGCCTCTTGCTGCTAAAACGAGATTTCAAGACCGTTAAGATAAAATAAATTATCTACTAGGTAGCTAAAAGTTATAATATTATTATTTTTGGTCTTAGCCCATCCAAACTCAGCAGTAGCCTTAAGCATAGATGAGGAGGTTATATATCCAATAAAAAAAACAAAATTATAATTGATAGAGTTTACTATAGTTAGGCTAGTAATAAAATTTAAAGCATATACATATTGTATACAGAATGACTATTTGCGTTCAGTGGATAGGAAAAATTATCCTAAACGAAAACAATTTGGTTTTCCGGGTACAAAGCGCAAACAGACGGAAGATGACGTCCTTCAATATTTCTATGTACGTAGTGTGGACTAAAACGTGCGGGTTGACCTGGACAGTTCTCCCAGACCTGCTTGACTCATCCTAACCTAATTTCAGTCAATTTTTGTTGTATAAAGATTGCTACATAGCTAAGCTTTTTCTGTTCAAATTAATTTATATGGATTTCAAAACTAACTTCAATGTGTTTTGGTCAAACAATTGGCGTATTTCAGCAATGAAAACGCCCTGTTCCCACATAGGTATGACTTTTCCTCTTATTTCCAAAGTTGAATCACCTTGGCCGAGTCGTCTTGGCATTATTTCAAATTAAGAAAAAGCATTTAAAGCGTTAGTAGATGCGCACTATACTATGCACGAAGCAACAATTTACTTGTTGTCAAACAAATCGTGTTTATGAAGAGTTCCACTCCCCGCTACAATAAGTAAAGCCGTTTTCAACCTTTTAAAACCTCCGTTAGGACATAATAACAGTTATACCGTTCCAAAAGGTATAGTGCGTTTATGACTTGGACTTGGATTGGGTAAACGAAGGACCGTATTGAAATAATTTATATTTTTAACATTTTAGTTTATAAAAGTATTTAGTAAAATATGTTATTTGAAAAAGATGTCAGATTTATTACGATACGACCTTGTATCAATATCAGGAAAGGTCTTGACGGGTAAGTGGATTTATGACACCCTGCTGTAACGAACTTGTAAAATTTTCCCTTTCAAATAATCTGAATTGTTCAAGGCAAATACGAAGTTCTGTATTTCTAGTAAAACTTCATTAGTGTAAAAGTGTTCTTGTCTTCGTCTGCATTTTACATTATCTTATAAATCGCCTTAAATATCTACTTTTATCTTGTTGATAATTCTAAATGAAACTTATTATTAAATAGTAAAACAGCTTGCCAAAGTAACAAAATACAACAGAGTTGTGTAGTAGTCTTTTTTTTAAATTTCACTATCTAAAAGGATTTATATATCTTAAATAGCAAAAATCCAAAACATCAGACCTTTTGAGAAGCTTGTTTAGGTTTAAATGAATTAGAGTTACAGCAATTTTAGTTCAGCAAATGTCATGACGTCCGCATGTTAATCAACAGCAAAACACTGCTGCTGTTTACTTGCCTATGGCTTATATTACATGCGGACACGATGACGCCACAAGATTCTGGAAATGATGGTTCATACTTTTCTAAATACCTTTTTTTTATTTTTTTTATAAACTTCAAACTTATAGAGAGTGTTATTAATATAAAATACTATTTAGAAATGTATAAAAATTGTATATTATAATCAATTTTAGTAAAACGACCCTATTCAGTCGACAAGTTCAAACTGCATTTCTAATAATTCTCTTTTCAAATATATTTCAAGAGTTTGCGTCAAACAACATTCTCAATTACAAAGGCTTGACTCAATTAATTGTTGTATACCTGGAACGTAAATCTATAATCTCTCAGCGACTGTAAAACTGTAACAATTGTTTGTGTGAAGTGCAGTCGTCATTACTTTTGTCTTTGATGGTACATTCTTAATTGTTTTTCTGCTTATTGTTAATATAACTTGAACACA
>VTPC01086574.1:31407-47897 GCA_011009095.1 Ignelater luminosus | reverse complement strand
ATTTTCTGGGGAAAAAAGATCAGAATGAGATAAATTTCCTTTCGCTATTCTTGTTCGTTGCAAATTACAACAGAAACTGGAGCAAATGAAATTTTTAGATTGATAGAGAGATATGTTAATTTGCAATGCAATTAGAAATTTATTTATTTAGTGATGTGAGTACGTGTTGCATTTGAATGCTTCTATTTCTAAAGCTGAATGAATTGAATTATTGATATAATAATTAATGAGCATAAATTAGATTTATGGAACAATGATATATTCATATTGACATGGAGTAATTTAAAGCAGAAACGATTTTGCTAAAACCGATCGTATTTAGTTTGGATTAATCCTATTTACTATGAATTTGGTATAAATGACAAATAATTTGTTTGTTACTCAAGATCCTTGAAATACTTTATCACACAAATTTGGAAAACAAAAATTGAAACGTGAACATATCATTATCACTAAGTACTATTGTTGTCTACTGAACTGTTTATAACAATCGAATTTAATTCCTAAAAGGTGTTTAGACGTTGTTGTTAAGGTAATTACACCTTTTAAACACAACGCTTTATACTGTGTTCGTGTTCGTAAATTGCACATTTACATGTAAAAATACCTACAAGGGCAGGACACGTATTTACAGGTCATAGTTTTGTGATTATCAACATGTGACAAGGATTAGCTTTTATTTTCTCCTTTTCCGTTTAGTGGGAAGGGTCGAGCATTGCTGTAATACAGACAGCTTGTCTGTTAAACCATGAACAACCAAAAATCAGAGAATGAGATATAAAATATCCACAGTTAGAATTCATAATTAAGGTTGCTTTTAGGTAGGATTTAAAATTTAAAATATCTACAGACTGTTGTTTAGATTTTTAGCTCACATAAACAATGTATCATCCAAAAACAAACTACACAAATTAAGTTAGTGAATTCAATCTATTTTAAAGGAAAATACTACTGCATGAGTCCATTGAACCAAGTGTAGTTAAAGGCTAGTTGTTCGAATTTGTTAGAAAGTTGAAGTTCTTTCAGGGGTAAACGACCAAGAATAAATTTCTTCTCTAAAAGGGAAAACAGTTGCAAACTCGGAATAGAAAGTTTATTCCTCCGTAACTACGTAAGTTGATTTTTAGTTACAGCCTGAGGCTGAGATATAAATCCACCGTTTAGTAGACAGAATAAAGTAATAATTTTATTCTATTTATAATCACAGGTAAGGTAAATTACTATTTTTGATTAATAACAGAGATATATTCAGTGTGAGATGGCTAAATGCATTTTGCTCGACAACTACATAAAGAAAAGAATTTTATTGTAGAGAATTGCAGACAATTTAATAGATAGCTTCTGATGACTGTTTGGCTTTCATCGCAACTGAACAGTACCTCACGTTTTGACACTTTGTAACACCCTGCTTTATTTAATCAGACATTGCAAAAACGAAACTGTTTCTTCTATGTCAAAAATAATCCAAAAAATTAATTTGACTAAAAAATCTCGCCAGCTGCTGATTTGAAAAGACAACCAATCAATTAGAAAAATAATCTAATCGTGAGTTCCTTGTAAAGGAAGACTATTTCGTTAAGTAGTTAGTGGTACTTTGAATGAATCCTTTTTCTCTTTTTGTTCAAAAATCTTCATTCATAGACCTTACACAATATGGCCTACCTAAGCAGTTTTTATTTTTCTAACTCTAAATCTCTGTAACCTGAATTTGAAAACTTAAATATTGGAGTCGATAGAGAAGACATCTTTGAACATAAATACCAAGTTTGAAGTATTTCACAAAATTATTCCTCTTTGTTCCATTTTCTTTGGTTGATTTTGGCCTTCTGCGCTGATCGTTTTGGAGCTTGGGTTGGATGAATCGGAAAATAAATTTTTTTGAAGCCGAACAGTCACTTTCTTCTTTGGTGTGATATAAAGTACTCTTTTCTGCAACGCTGCCCTCCTGATCTGAAAAATCGCAATCATCATCATAATGAAGTATTGCAGCTTCCACGGGATTTTCTTTTTGCTTACGCAAAAATGCTAACATTACGGTGATTACTAAGTCTACATGGAACAGACTGTGGAGATGGGGTCCTTAGACGAACACTGAGGCAGGGCTACGAGGACAAAAGACTTCAGGTTTTTTGAACGTTAAAGAAAGTTCATAAGGTTGATGACGCCACTAGTTCTGAATTTGGTAACTCTGTCGCTGTACTGTATGCAAAAGCTTCCTTTAGGATGAATGGAAAAATTCCGCAAGCCCTAAACCCTGATCTGATGTTGGAAGACTTCATGCATTTGTCTCATACTTTACTGAACATTTCACTGTGATTATACCAATACAACTGAACTTCTTGATCCCAGTTGTACTCGAATGACTGAAAAACCGCTTTGTCAAAAAGTTGCAGTTTATCGGTCGTATTCTCTAGTGAGTAATTATCACGGGCAAAACCTGGAAAAGTGGTCTTGTGCCCGTGCAGATCTACAAGTCGTACTCGTAGCAGCTGGGTTCACAGATAACTTGCCCTAAAGTAAAATAGAAACTCAACAAAAGACCTCAGTAATTCCATATAGATGACATCATCGGTATGGGAGCCAGTAGTCAAGTCAAGAACAATACGTTCGCAGATGTAACTTCTCACCAGGAACACCCTGTAGATATCGGAGACGCTATAATAGCAGTAAACACTCTGTACTCAAACTTTTTCCAAAATTACCAAGAGAGATTATACTGACTTAATCTCAATACTATTGCTAAAACAAAGTCACAGCAATGAACACAACTAATTTGCACTGCAGAACTTACACCGGATAATTAGGATCAGTGATCACCCCAAGCCTACTGTATAATGTAAAATTCTTACTTAACATGAAAACAAAGGTGGCTCAATTACCACGACGTGCACTGATCCAATGCCTGGTTTACATTACCCGTATAAAGTTATTATTTAAACACACACCGTATATATTAATCTAAATGAGGAATTACTACAGAACGCACAAATAAAATACGTAGAAAAAATGCTAAGAAAAACAAAATCAAATAATATATATACAAAGACAATTCTTGGTCAAACAAACTTGGAAGTATGAAAACCAGAAATATGGATTCTAAGAACTACATTACATGAATCAAATTAGAATAGAAATAACGATTAAATATATAAGTATAAGGGAAACATTAAATGTTCAACGAGGTCAATAAAACATACTTGACCTCCTAATCAACAGTTACAGAATTTTGCTATTTGAAATTGACAAAAACTTTATTCTGGTGAAGAAATATTATTGTAAATTTAAATTCATTAATCCTGGAGCACCCATTTTGACAGTGGCTACCTACAACAATGTTAATCGGATTGACTTTATTACGTGATACAAACAAAGTAGATAATATAATATAAATTTATTAAACTATGAGCACCTTACAGTTAAAGAAAATAATAGCTGATTGCCTTCACTTTGGGCAGAAGTTGATACCTAAACCTGGACTCAGTACCATCGAATGTATTTCCAAATTTACAAAACTTTAGCGGCTTGCAGAATGGTCAACGACCCCTAACTTGCGTTCGAAACTATGCACTCCAAGAAAAGTATTTTAAACAATGTTTAAGCAGTTCTGTATCGACACGTACTCTAACACACATAAATGTACATAAACGTAGAATGTTCAATGCTAGTAAATTAGGTCTTTTAAACAAAACGATGAGTTTTCGATGAACTAAGTTAGTCACAATATTTTGATTAATAAAGTTTACTGTACGCAACGAATATTAACGATGTTTATTTCAAAGTATTTGCACAATTCTGATAAAATCCGGTAAAGAACCGTCTGCAAAACCATACCCGATGAGATTTTCCTATAAACAAATTATAAATTTGCGATGCAAAAATATAATTACTAACTCCCAGCACCAAGTGACGTTTACTCTAGTAAGACCGAGAACCTTCTGCGCGCGCTAAGGTTAAGCTACGTCTTGATCAAGCGTGACTGTATTAGGACGTGAATAAGATGAAGACAGAAGACTAAACACCTCCACTCAACAATGGAACATTCTGACTTGTCGCGGCCTGCCAGCCTGCCAAACAGTAAAGTAAAGACCAGGTTTAAACAGAAATCATTTATACGCACAACACACCCCCATGTGCGATGTAACATTTAATACGAATCAGCCCATGTTAAAACAAACTCGGCCTGGGTCAGCGCTTCAAATGGTACAATTCTAGGTAATTCTCACAGCTGCAAAGCGATAGGTAATTTTTTGAAGAAGCCGCACATATGTTAAAATAAACATTTCACAAGATAAATCGACAACTATTTCCGATAAAAAGTTTTATTATACAAATTATACAATCTCATCAAAATACTATAAACTTTTAAAATGACCTTACATAGTAGCCGCTCAGCAGTATCCACAATATTATAGTTTAAATGACTTTTGGCACCATCAAAAAAAAGGCATTTACTTAGTGGCTTATGATTCCTAAAATGATGGATCCAACCATCAATAGTTTTTGATATTATTTAACCTGGGTCACTTATAGAGCATATCGATCCCGGAGGTAAATCATCTGCAAATTCTGGTCTCCGTAAATGAACAAATGTTAATATTCCGAGATCTGATAGATTTGATAAAGAAGAAAATCAAGATGTTTCTTAGTATTTGCCCACTTAAGAAACACACCAATAGTTTTTTTTAATGTATAACACAAATAATAATAACTAAAGAGTCTTCAAATGCAATAATGTATTTATTTAATAGTGCTTGAGCATCTTTCGGCTCGGGCCTCAAATGGCTGGTGTATGGATCTGACGAAATCATAAATTACATAGACAACATCGTCATTAGTTTCCATATGGGGACATCTACGAATTTATCCACTTAGGTACAAGTGAGAGTCCGATATACCCAATTCTGGATTCGAGATTTTTGCGTGAATTCATTTTGATTAGATGCTCTATCACTACCTCACTCAACGTTCACACGGACGAGAATTTGACGTTATAAACACGTTAATACGGTTAAATCAACATGTTTGGTCGAAATAATCACGTTCTACTTTGGTAAAAGATTTAACGTAACTTTGTCAACTGTCGGATTTCTAGTTGATCTAGCAGCCATCAACGTCTTATGAAGGTACTTTCAATGTCTAACCTAAAATGTTGAGGCAACGTTCCTTCATTATGGTTGCAATAACGTCGGATTTTAGGGTGCGTGCTCCTAAGTAACTAAATTTATAAAAAACTATTTTTTCGTTATATACTGTAAGGTAAGGTGGGTCAATAGCATTTTTGGAGCAAACGCAGAATTTGCTATTATTTATTATTTAGTTTAGAAAATGCTGTCGCCATCTATAGAGGAAGCGTATACCTGACATCATTATTCGATTGAAAGCGCCAGATACTGTTTTCGACAGACGCGATTGCAGGTTAGCGACTTTTCTGCAAATGCACAAAAACTATTGTATTTTAAATATAATTGCTTTTGCTCCATATTTAATTTCAACTATTTAAACGGCAAAAACATACATTGTCCGCACTTGCCCCAAATGAGTGGGGCAAGTGCGGCCATTGCTACTTAATAAACAAAAAACACTGTTTTATGACGTCGATGAGCTTTTTGTCACAATGCACATACTGTATCATAAAAGGCACTCTGTAAACTGATATATCGCCAGAAAACAAAATTTTTGAAAAATTATGGTTAGGTTTTCAAAGGTTGGAAGTTGAACTTTCGTTTTTGTAGGTAGTACTTGCCCCACCTTATCTTATTTGTATTGCTGAAACGTATTTAATTTAATAAAACCATAAGCGCAAATTAAATGTTAATAAAGAAAAGCTGTAACAAGAAAAAGCTGAAAAAGAAGCCTAATGCCCGTTGCGGATATCGGAAGATGTTCAATCCCGTAGCTCAAGTCGAAGACGGGGTGGTTCTGGGTGAACTTACCTTGACAAAAAAGAAAACAAAAGCTTACACAAACAACAACTCTTGACAAGTGCAAAAAATGTCCAAAATTAAAAGCGCCGGAAGCTGAAGGTCATAAAGATCCAGCGGCCAGCCCACGCAGCTTCTCGTGAACCAACACCCTGTATATAGGTCCCTTACGGAACAACAGCCTGTATACAGGTGGCTTTATAGAATATCATCCGGTATATAAATAATTTTGTAAAACGTTTAGAATGGACACTTCACTTATTAGAAATAATTTAGCAATAATTTACTTAACGCTTTGAATTTTTTAGCTAACACTTATAATTTTTAATAAAAGAGCCTAATTGGTACTCCCATTTACTTTCCAAAAAGACGATAGCAATAAACAAAAGAATTTCGTAATCAGGCTGAAACTCGCTGACCACGTCTATGTGCCAGTTATTAATTTAATTGATTCTGTGGTGGTTCATTTTATACTTTACATTAATGAATAACATAACTACCTGTAATATACCTTTTCTTACACTTGGCTCTTCAATAAAGCAACAAACTAAACTTTACTGTGGTTTATTGTTCAAAAGAAAAAAAATAAAATAACATATGATTAAACAAATATATATAGTGGGTTAGTAACTGAGCTTAAATGTAGAAAAAGAAAGAAATTATACTTCAAAGGTCCTTCCGAGTAGGAAATAGAAATAAATTTATAAGAAAACACAAAGATTTCTTAGATCCTAAATATGTAACATGAGATTATCCAACACCTAAAGCAGAAAATGAAATTTTAAACACCAATCGGTGATCAAATATAATTTAACTTTTCCAAAATAAAAGATCAATTGGTTACTTCTAAAATGCTTTAAAATACATTAGATGAAATAAATCAATTGTTACCTTTGAACGTTCAAAATACAAGCTAAATAATTTTATAAAAGTATATATTTATATATATAGTAACGTCAAATTAAAGAAAATATTTTTTAATAGTTCTTTCTAAGCCAATTTTTAACTTAAACTGCACAAAGTGCCCGCTACACAATAACAACAAGGTATAAACAAAAGAGTAAATGGTTCTCTTACATACTACTTGATTCCTCCAGGTTTCTTTCGTTTCGAAATACTATTCAGAGAGCACCAGGGACTCTGAGGCTTCGTTGCGTTCCATACACTTGAAAGGCAGCTCGTAAGTATTTTAAATTTCACGAACGTTTCTAGAGTTTACCAAAAGGTTTCCACACTATCGAATTCTAGTGTTTTTCTCTTTAAAAGTTGTTATTAACGAACAGAAAACTTAGTTTAAAGTATCCACTGTACTATTTTACACCATAATCCACTCAAACGAATGGTTTCTCCTCCACAATAGGAACCACAATTCAAGGACCGACCCACTAGGTAATATATGGACGGTCCCGCAAGAAACGTAACCATACAAGATGAATTTAGTAAAACGATAAAACAATCTTTGCTTGCCACTTTACGCAATCCCAACTATATTTTTGTTGGACTAACGCGATGAAACAAAAAGAAATCACCGTTTTCCACAAACTTAAAAGTCAATAGGTAAAACCTTTTAGCTTACGGGTTAACACCTTCATCCGCTAAACTCAGCGTAATTTACAACCCTTCAGAAGCCCACCTTTCATGATTCACTAAATAACTGTAATGTTCCACAAATAAATAACCCGTAGCCAACAAAAATGTTGTGGCAAAACAAGACCGTTCGTTTCGTACCAAAGCTAACCAAAGAATAATCCCTTGCTTTACACATTTTCACCCACGTGAATTCCTCACTTGCTTGAATACAAGAACCGGGGCTTGGCCGGGTTTAAACTTAACCAGAAAAAATACAGAAGGCTTTATGTGACCCAAAAAACTTTTCTCTTTCTCCTAATTTAATGTAAATCTGTCTCATGCAGGGTCATGCGACCGTGAATAATGCAAGCCAAGATAGTACGAAATCAAAGTTTATAAACATGCCTTGGCGTCGAAATGCAATTATGAATTTAGAAAAAGTCACGTTCGTGGAGCCAATAAGCCGAGACAAAATTTATCATCAATTAAAATGAACAATTTAAAAGAACATCTCCATACAAAATGAAATAATTTAGTTATAACACGCCAAGAAAAGAAATATCTAAACAAAATTAAAGACAGGAATTGGATAGATATGCGGTGTTTCAAAGTCACATTACAAAGCCACCGAATCTACCGGAATTTTCGGGTAGAAATTTGGAGGAATTTGATGGTTATGATTTACATTTTTTAACAGACAAACAGTTTGAAGGCAAGTCTTTGGTATACAAGGTCTTAGATACACATGCACAGAGCTTGAAATAGATTGTTTGTCTCGTTTATCATACCTTGGTGGATCAGCTGTAGGTTCGAACATTCAAGGTATTTTAAGATGTTTGTTAGGTAATGAAGTTATAGCGAATTATAACTGGGCTAATCCTAATAAAGAATTTTTCAAAGATAAGAAAATGCTCTTTATCACTAAATGGATTATTGAATTTGAAAAAATAAGACGTTTATTATTTTCTTCCAGCATTCTCCAAAAATAATATAGAAACTGCTACAAACCATAATATCAATTATTCTATTCGAATAATAATTACGTGTAGTGTATTATTTACATAATTGTTACAGAATACAACGAAGTACTCCTAGAGAGCACATTCATGAAACTAGAATTGCAATAATATTATTAAGGTCTATTCAGAGTGGAAGCGTCGCGTTCGCGTTATGCCGAGCGTTGCATTCACGTCGCGCAGCGTTGCGTCCGCGTCACGTAGGGTATTCAGAGTGACAGCGTCTAGCGTTGCACAAGCAAGCATCATTTCAGTTTACAAAATGGCTCCAACAAGAGCAGTTCGTTTAATGTTCTTGCTCGAGACACTGTATTATACTTTTAAGAAGCTAAATAAAAAAGTTGGAATTTACCCTATAAACAGGGAAAGATATTTATTTGGTGAATTCCACCATTTGTTGTATCATAAGCTAAGAAAGTATCCAGATCGATTTTTCAATTATCTGAGAAAGTCCGTTCAAACATTTGATTATTTGTTGCAAAGGGTCAGTCATCGTTTGGAAAAAACTGCAAACAATTTTGTGAAGAACAGACTTGTTATTACTATAAGGTAAGAAAAAAAGTCATTCATTTTGTATACTTTTATTATATAAACTTTCTATAATAAAATGTAAGAAACAGAACAGAAACAGTTAAAAACTATGCATTGTCTGCAGACAAAGTAGACTGATGGATATAATTCTGTGAAGATAATAATGTTAAATTTTTATCTTGGGGTGAAGTCGATTGCTGAATATAT
The DNA here is from genome assembly GCA_011009095.1 of Ignelater luminosus. NCBI lineage: Eukaryota > Metazoa > Arthropoda > Insecta > Coleoptera > Elateridae > Ignelater > Ignelater luminosus. The sequence continues at coordinate 38,653 of VTPC01086574.1, read as the reverse complement.
GAATCTGTAGTAGACGCGAATATCTGTGTCTCTAGAGTTTTCTATGGATATCAGTTCGTCTAAGATGGCCTGCTGAATTTTATTCCCAACCTTCAACTTTTGAATGGGATTCAATTTCTCCATATAGGGTATCAAACTTCTAAAAAAATTTAATTCTTCATTTTCTGGCTTGTCTGTGTCATGTGCCAGATTTTGTGCTAATAACTGCAACTTTTTATTTTCTATTTCTGAAAACTTTTCATCTCTTACATCACATAATCTTTTCCTATTTCCCTTTCCTTGCTGAGAAGTTGTGGACGATGCCGATACAGATGCCGGAGGCGATACGGAAATTGTATGATCTATCACTGATTGCGTATCTGTTCTATCGTCTTCTACTTCTTCCATAGTATTAGATTTAGTTTCATCATCCTGAGACTGCTCAAAAGTTGGTAAATTTCCAGACTTAACTGCCGGAGTCAGCTGATCTTTCAGGAAAGACATCATTTCAAAATACGGCCAGGTTGGTTTATAAGTATTTGCACCATCTCCCGAATGCAAAACTGGAACTTTTTTCAGTTCACGCCTATACTTGTCCTTTTTATTTTTCTAACGAGCTGCTACTGTTTCCTCTGAAAATTGAGAATTTTGATAAGCCATAATGTTTTATGTATTACTTATTGTACTATTTTTATAGGTTTCTGACAACGGGAACCACTTATAAACATTTGGCACACGAATTTAGAGTTGGATATTCAACAGTTTCAGAAATAGTAAAGGAAACATGTCCAATTATTTGGGAAGAACTAGTAGAAGATTACATGCCATTTCCTACGCAACAACAGTTGGAACAAATCGTCCAAGAATACAATACGTTGTGGAACTTTCCCAACTGTTTCGGATCTATTGATGGAAAGCACTGTCAAATAAGATGTCCGCCTAATACTGGAACGATGTATATTAATTATTTAAAATATTATTCTCTAGGATTGCAAGGGGTCGCAGATGCCAAAAAGAAGTTTATTACTATCGAAGTAGGTTCGCGAGGATTTGAAAGTGATGGCGGAGTATTTCAGTCTTCAACACTCTACAATTTGTTGGAGTCAAATCGATTCAATGTACCTCCAGAACAAGCACTACCTAATTCCAATGTTATATTACCGAATATCATGGTAGGAGACAAAGCATATCCTTCAAAAAGATATTTAATGAGGTCATATTCGCGTCTAAGAAATGGAATTTTAAATAACGAAAGGCAAATTTTCAACGATCACTTATTTATTATATTCAAAGTTGTGTTTTCTAACCTCACTTTTATACATATAATATAGGATACTTACTTGGAATCCCTAAAACTTCAGCCACTTCGGCGTACAGTCTATCCCTCAAATTTTTATTTTTATAGGAAGCTAACTTCGTATTCCAAAGAGCAGGTCTACCTTGTATTTCTGCTATGAGCACCTCAGCTATATCCTCCTCAGAACTCATGTTGAACACTGATGAAAATGCTGCGAAAAACAATCCGAATTGTTTCGGACGCTAAAGTTCAGCAGACGCTATTTAATAACGCAAATGCAACGCTGTATCAACGCTCTCACTCTGAATGTTTGTATTTAGATACATTGAGTGGTTTAAATGGCGGCGCGACGCTCGACGATCCTACTCTGAATAGACCTTTAAAGACTGGTTGAACATGCCAAAATTAGATTATCCAAACTGAATAATAAAATGTTTTCAAAATTTATTTTCCACATATTTTGTTTGTATAATTCCTTTACTTTTGCATTACTTTTAGTTTTTAAATTTATGAGGATTTTTTTTTGATTATAATTGAATTGTCTAGACTTAAAAGAAAGTAAATGCTCAGATAAGAAAAGGAAAACCCCAAATTCTATTTTTAGTATAAACTCAGACTTTTTTAATTAAAGAATTGATTATTTAGTCATAAAGATGCCGTAAAGGACAGACATTTTAAAATTTACGTAAAGAATTCGCTGGGGATTTATTTCCATTTATTGCCAATTGTGATATGCAGTGAGCGGCAAAAGTACGAAATAAATTCGTTAAATTCAAAATAAGCTATTTTTTGCAAAAATCCCCAGACAGGTGAATATAATGTATACATATATTCTTAATAAAATCTATTTCAGAAGAAATTGTACCTGTTACGCTGTACTCGCAAACTTAAAATTTGCTAGAAAACATGAAAGGTTTTTTAACATATTTGGTGGAAGATTATGATTTTATCTTTCGAATATTTTAAATGCGTATTGCGTCTACTCTAATAAGATTTAAATAAGTGCAACCAAAATAAATATACAGGGTCATATTTAAAGTTATAAAAACCACAGGTTTTGTTTGATTTTAGCAGATTAACCGAAAATTGATTATACTTATCAGTTAAAATTCATAAAAAAATTAGCTGCACGTTATTACAGGTCTAGCCGTAATTTATCTTTATTAATTGATATGTAAACCTGGAAAAGTTTGCAATGGAACTTAATTTTTACCAGAATGAAATAATAAAAGTAATTAAATCTCTGATGTTCCTCCTTTGTATGTCTGTTGTTTACATATTTTATTACCGTTATTATTGCATCTGGGTGTAAATTCATCCCTATTACTTATTATTTCCCATTACCTTTTAATTTTATATACTTTATGCTAAAAGCAGTTTAGTTACCATCGGATCGTCAATATTTAATTATAAAATACCATTCTGTTTACATCGGGAACGCAAGTGGTGTAATTAGTTTTTATTATTTTTTTTTGTGCACCACGATGAGTAACATTACAATACCGTTTAAAGTCTTGCCTAGATGAAAAGTTTTCTTTAATCCTGAAAATACGTTGCATCGGTTTTTGAATGAAAATTAGCCGCTTTTAAGAGATGATCAAATAGTTCAAATTAAAGCGAATATAAACACAGGATTTTTATCTTGGTTTAACAAAAGACTTCAATCCGTGCTTGTAATGCGGGCGAGATTTTTAGAAAAGTGTAGTAACTGATTAGAGTTCTTCAAATTCACTTATAAAGTTGCTATGTAAAAACTTGCTTATCGTCTTACTTGAGATGTAGATAACCAAAAGTTTTGATGAGCATGATAACCGTGCAAAAAAGAATACAATTAGTAAGCTTTGAGAGTCTTATGATCAGGAGTTAATCGATGCTGCTGGCAAATCTGCTTCAGGTACAGTAACTAAATTTGATGCTGATTGAATACCATCAGAAGTGGTTTTTTTGTGTTAAATTTACGCTTTCCTTTAGGGGATATTTAAGAATTTTGCGAGTGTTCGAAAATAAAATTGTGGGTTAAATATTATTAACAAAAACTTTGCCCAAAGCAGTGTTGAGGTCGTGAAGGTTGCGACACCCTTGGTTTTAATTCCAAGAACTTGTTAAATATTAATAATATTTGGAAACACCAAACCCTCTCGTTACTAAAGAGTTGTTTAATAATTATGCCGTCTTAAAGATTTAATTGGTAGTACTGAACAATTGACGGTTTTGTAAAGTTGGTTGTTGAAGTGTACAGCAATGCGCTGATGTTTAAACAACGTACTGTGAGTCAATGGAACATTTTCTTTATGAATAAAACCATGTGAGGATCATTGACCATCCCGCTAGCCGTTTAAATCAAGCAAACTGGGGAAAGGATTCTGTTGTACTGAGTCCAATCTTGGTAAAATCTTCTGTCCAGATTAGATAGAGATCAGCTGTTGTTTATAACATATTTGTAGATTAATAGCCTTATTTCTTATTTACTTTGTATGAGTGCATAATAAAGTTAATCATATTAATAGCCTTGTAGGTAGATTTTACGTAAATGAGTACACAACATTAGGGTTATTTTAGAGCTATAAGACCACACTTTCAGTCTGCACGGACATAAGGCCACTTTTTCTGGTTTTATCAGTGACAAGGTCACCCCAAAAGATCGTTACAGATTAACAAACGGGATTATATCTGTGCTGCCGGGAACAGTTGAGAAATCATCTTTACACAGATGCAGAATGAGACGGACGACGGACAGTTTATTATTTTGGACAGACGAGCCTATTCAAGCATACGTGTTTGTGAGAAGTATTTAAGTAGTTTTGTATACGAGTAGCAAATTCTAACAAATCTTCGTTTTCTTTTTCAGAGTTTACAAAAAGCTTAACCACAACTCTTTTCTTAAGATTCACGTTATTTATTTCATTGTCGATCATAAGAGGCATTGATTCTTAAAAATTATGCAGAAAACAAAATACATAAATAAGGAATACTTGGAGTACACCTAGCAAAAACCCCCCAAATGTGACACTTAGGTGTTATCTTAGTAATTTCTACACTGATTAAATGTCACATACAAAATATTAGCGTCGCTAAGAAGAAACAGGTTAGAAAAATACACGAAAGAAAAGCTTAGAAAGAACTGGGGGGGGGGGGTAGAAGAGGAAGAGGAACAATTATTATAGAGAGTTATGAATATGATGTTTCGACACATGTACTCTTCGTGGATTTTTAAAAAGCCTACGATACAGTACACATGATTAAACTGATAACTACGTTGGGATAATTGGAGATTTCCGAAAAGTTAATAAAGTTAATAGAAATGTCACTGAAAAAACACAGTAAATAGGGTGAAACTCAAAGGAAGAATTCATGAGGCGTTTTATTCACAACAAGGCTGAGACAAGAAGACCCGCCATCGACAACTCTATTTAAGCTAGTTCTAGATGACATAATAAGAAAAAGCGGTATAAACAGAAGAAGACTTTTATTCAACAGAAGCCATCAGTGCTTAGCGTTACGTCGAAGATATCGCCATATTAGCAAGGAGCAGAAAAGAATTGGTATAAGTAACAGTACAACTGGTGAAAGCAGCGGAGTAGAAAAGGCTGAGATTTAATATAGAACAAAACCCAATACATGAAATTAAAAAATTGATGTGGAAGCAAAAACAAAAGCAATTTCCAAGAAGAAACAGAAAAAGAATTTGAAGAAGTGGAATCCTTTATATACCTGGAAGTTTTGATGAACAATAAATCCCAGGAGAGAAAGGAAGTAAAACTGAAAAATAGCCAAAAGCAACAACTGCGCATGAGACTTCTAAGAAATAAAGAACTGTCAAGCCAGGCAAAGATGCGAGTATATAAAACAATACTAAGGCCAACAGTAACCTATGCGTGCGAGACATGGATTATGACAAACGAAACTGAAAACTTGGGAGAGGAAGATAATGAGAAGACTTTTCGCTGGGATGGGAGAGAAGATCGAACAAAGAACTATATGACCTACACAACGGTACAAACATAAGTAATTTTATAAAAATAAGAAAATTTCAATGGCTGGGTCACTTAGAAAAAATATCGGAAGAACGAACAGTAAAGCTGGTAGCATTGAAAACCCCTGAGGTTAAAAGAAACAGAAAAAGACCAAGGAAGCGGTGGAAGGACATAGTGGAAGAGGACCTTGCAGAAAAATAAATTCGAGGCTGGAAAAAAAGACCAGAAAGAATCGAAAGAAATTCCTACACTGGTGAGTATCGGTATCGCGTTATGTTTCTGACTAGTAAAAGGTCAGTAGATAGTTGACAATACAAGTGTGATTTAGTAGGAAATTGAAAAATTTAAAAATTACAACACGATATTTTAAACTAGTTCATTATTACTGGATTGAATAATAATTTTATTTATTATTAAATGCAATGTAATGTATTCTTTAATCCTCTACAACATATTTGAAAATCATCAAAGTCGGATCGAGACACCTGGGGTACTTTGCTTGGCAGTTCATGGTATGTGAAATCCTAGAATTGTACCTGGATATCGTTAAACGTGGAGACCAAACGTTTATTCTTTTCTGCAATAACTTGGTAAATGTCCCGTAGAACGTTATAGTTCTATGTGTATCAAAGTTGATTGAAAAATCTGAACCGGATTTTAAGATGGAAAAACTTTTTAGTTTTTATGTAGTTATAATTCTCATCAGTTATTCGAGTATTTGATGCGTCCATAACAAAGAGATTACGAGGGTGGTCTGAAAAGTTTCCGACCTCAACGTGAAGATGGCAGCACTCGTAAATCTACCGACGAAAACATCGCCAAAGTTCACCAAATGGTGCTAGACGACCGCCGAATTAAAGTGAGAGAGATAGCAGAGGTTATGAACATGTCAAAAGAACGTGTTTGTCACATATTAAATCAACATTTAGGCATGAGAAAGCTGTCCGCGCGTTGGGTGCCGCGTTTGCTCACGTTAGACCAAAAACGTGTCGGAAACTTTTCAGACCACCCTCGTAAAAACGAAAACAAGTCCAAAAGTTTTAATTTCTTTTGCTATTTTCGTCTTAAATATTGTTATGGAAATCTTAACAGGATGTTTTAGTTACGAAAATTTAAGAATTGAAAAACAACAATTGTATTGTTTAATGTACCTATCCCGTAAACTCCGTTGTTTTTAAATTCTGACAACTTTAGTTTAAAACGTATAAAAGTAACTACTTTAAAGTGAGATGTAACAGCTATAAATCGTTTTAATTTCATTTATTGACATGTTCTTACTGGACGGATAGATTCGCCTTGTACTGAAACTAAGTACACACTATTGTATAAAAGCTTTTGGTCAAGTTCTTTAGCAAAGAACCAAATCCCGTGTCGCTTGTCTTTACAAATCCGTTGTTTTTATGCGTCTACAAATAAAGTAAGCTCATTTGTATCGTAATTAACTAGACGTTTTTGTTTTCAACAGTAATTTCGAATGGATACTATTCCTTTTTTAAGGAACATCGTTAAAATACAAAGTAAGTAACCCAAAAGAAAATGTTAGATATGCTGATACATTCTGAAACAAACAAATTTCATAGATATTTTTAATTTCTAATTATGCAGAATATCTTATTTCACTTATCTTGGTACAAGATTGTTTTAAATAAAATTTTTAATTAAAGCAATTTTTAAGTTTCAGTTTTCCCAGTTTTTCTGTTTTTGATTATCGTAACATTCTTCTTTTTCTAAATTCGTTCTTTTTCTCAACTCTGACAAAGTTTTAGTAATTTTTCTCACAGCTACGTCTCTCTAGATTTTTTCCTATAGGTAAGTATTTCAGAATTACCGTTCAAGAATATTATAAGGTGGTTATGAGGCAAGATGAGATTGGAACTTCATCCTTCTGATAGTGTACTTAGAAGTCCCAGAATCCGACGATAAAAGTTACACTCTGGATAATTCAGACGTGGATGAGGATGTCCCTGTTGAGGATCCTGAAAGTAGTGGAAAAAAA
>VTPC01086574.1:0-22373 GCA_011009095.1 Ignelater luminosus | reverse complement strand
TTTTTTGTATTCAGCTTTTCTGTGGAGGCGATTATGATTTGAAGCAGGTTCATGAGGATTCTTTCCGTGGATCTTGTACGATAGTAGGGAAACGGATGAATTTTCTCTTCACATCTGCTCATCAAGGATCCTAATTATCGTTCCCTTTCTTCTTGATATATTCCCTTCCGTGTTTCTCACAGTAGATACATATTCAATATTAGTAGTGACATAAACCTTTCTTCCTTTCCATAGTCTTCCAAAATTTTTTGAATATTGACAGTCGTTCATTTTGAGGGGATTCATTACAGTTCCTTTTCTTGAACATTTTGCATTGTGTTAGATCTACATGCTTCTGACATTTGTCTTTGCGGCCGTACTTTTACTCCTTCAGTTTTAGATTTTTGGTATCCTTTGTATTCATCGCCTTGAACCTTTTTTTTTGTTATATTTCGATTCCATGCATTTTCTTGGTTTTTCTTGCTTCTTCTGTCACTTTCATTTCTTTCCAATTCATTCTTCTTTGGTGTTGCTAGCTTCATTTTTGTCTATTTACCTCGATCTTTTATTTTCTGCACGTAGAACAAACAAATAATAATAATAATGAAGACGACATACTTTATTATAATTCCTTTTCCATTTCCTTGTTGCAATTTTCTTGCTGTTTTTAGTCTTTATTATGCTATTGTCAGAATTCATCTCGATTGCCTGATTCGAATCAAAACACTCTTTAATAATATTTTCTAGTACCAACTGAATTTTTATCTCTCCGTCTGTATTATCATTATGTACATTCTAATGCAATTGCATCATTTTGATCCAACTTCTTCCATAAGCTTCCGACAGGATTCTAATATTTTTGTAGTAGCAATGGTTGCTTTATCTAATATAAATAAAACATTTTCTAACATAAAAGAGGTACGAGAGGTACTTCTTACATTTTCTTGAAGGGTTTGTGGATTAGAGACATTTCGATGAAGAATGTACAGAAGCATAATACATCCTTCGCAAAACTTTGAATGCAATCACATTTATGCTACTTAGCCCTAAGGCTAAGATACAATTTTTGCGAAATTGTAGTAAAATTTCTCCGAGCCGTTCGTAAATAAGCTTTTTAAATAATTTTACACATAAATAAGGGCCCGATGGGGTATAACATATACATATCTGCCACATGCACTGAGCGTATAATTGTGACCCACAAGCGGATGACGTTTACGCACGTCATACAATTTTCTTCATTTTTACAGTGAATACAGATCAGACTTAAGAGAAAAGATTTATTTACTATATCAAAAAAACAAATTATGAATATACAGTTATAAGCTTTTGTGAAATTCCCTGAAACATAGAGTAACGCATAGGGCAGGTTTTATTTTTTTATTTTTGCATGCAGCGGTTTCCTTCCTGCTCTTTTTTTTTATAACAAAAATTCCACCTGCGCCAAGGTATTCGCCCAAATAGCAATGGCATGCTTTTGGTTTAGAACTTGAAGGTAGGGCTCGTAATTTTTGCTTTTCCGGAATCAAAGTATCGAACACCAGCATCCCAAAATTATAATAAGGTATTTTTGATTTTGTGTATTTTTTATATAAAAATATGAGTTCAGGAGCAGTAACTGAAAAATATGGATACCAATTTTCTTGTACCGCCTCAGTGTCTTTTTTTGCAAGGGTAGTAAGCCAGCTTTTGGCTTTTCTTTCTGTTGACTTTTTTTGTCTGTGTAGACCATCATACAATACATGTCAAGTTCCGTAAAAATCTATGAAACGTCTCTGCGATAGTGCCACATAGCAATCATTACCCCATTACTATAACGAGCAATAATTTCCCCAGTTTTTAATTTCTTGGTTTTTACGTCAATCGACCTAATTTTGCGGTCGATCCTTAGAGTACTAGGGCAAAGCGTTATTCTTTCTAGCAATTTGATGGCAAGGTCATACGTATTATAGAAGTTGTCCATTTATAAAGAGTGGCCAACTTCTAATCTTCCCTCTATCAAATAAAGGACTAGTTGGCTGAATGGCACTTACCATCAATCGTCTAATTTTCTAGTATATACTGTAAATTTTAATATGGTACGTTCTGGCTTGGTAAGCATGTATAGCTTCACGCCGTACTTATGCCTTTTATTTTTTATGCACTTCCTAAACAACAATCTCCTTCTCCACAACACCATCGATTCATCTAATAATAAATTGTCGTCCGTATAATATGTTTTCAACATTTTATTATTGAAATAATCCACCAAGTGTCGGATTTTGAATAATTGATCACTTGGTCTTTCAAAGTTTTCGCCCGGATTCTTTGCAAAATGGAGACACCGCATGATGACCATAAACCTATCCCTACTCGTGTGTGACCAAAAATAAAGGTAAATTAAAAAAGCGGGTTTCTCCAATAATCTTCTATACGATTCTAGTTATTGTTCCCACATGCAATAACGAACCAAAAAAATTTCAATTTATTGGCCGGAAAATTTCGCCATTCAGTAATGCGCGAATGCCCTTTTGTTTCTGGGCAGTGGAAGAGTTCCACCGGCATATCTGTCGGTTTCCTCAGCGACTAATTCATAAAAATAGCCGTCAATCATCAAATTGAAAAAAATCAATGTGTCGATTACCTGAAATACATATTTTAACGCATTTTAGACGCTGATCAAACGTATAATAATATGTAAGCAGGTATACAAAAAATTAAGTTACATTGGGGGATGAGTGGGCAACTCCTGCCTTTTAGTAAAATTTAATTTCGTGAAATCACTGAGGTGTTTCTATTTCCGACAATTCTTTTTTTCCACTACTTTCAGGATCCTCAACAGGGACATCCTCATCCACGTCTGAATTATCCAGAGTGTAATTTTTATTGTCGGATTCTGGGACTTGGATGAGATATCAAAGTTATTCAAGCTTCTCATTCATTAATGGAGCTGTGTAAGGATCTTTTATAATTTTTCGTATTCCTTTAATGCCAGAAGGGCGGACTTCACTGTCACTCAAACTTTACACAAAATTTGTAATGTATGTAAAAAATTAAACGGTTTCCGAGAGACTGACCAAATATTCTAACCTCACTAATAACACTGAATATTCTACACTACGTGCGTACATGTCATTCACATTCAAAGTGTTAAACGGTTAAACTGAGAGAATTTTTTAGTGAAAATGGACATTATTCCGTTGCAACTCAACATTTTAAGGTTTTGGGATGTTGTAAAATGAAACACAAGTACTTGATTAATAAACTGGAGGAAACATTGAAAATTAGAATTCTTTGCAAATATGTAGTATTAGAATTAGATCGTCAATATAGTTTATCAAATGCCATCATGAAATTAGGAATTTTCAAATTCATCTGCTTATTTTACAACCTTGTATACATTGGCCACACACTTAGAAATTTTGATGTTAGATACAAAGAACACGTACGATGTTACGAACATACAAAAAAGTCAAAATATGCTAAACACCTATTAGAACACCAGCTTTCTATGACCACAAATAACCACATTACATTTATTACAATTATCTTTCTTGTAGGCTGCGTAGCATGGAAGAAAGACTTTTAGAACCAATAACAGATAGAACGATCTGAGGATAGTACATTCTTTAACATACACTCCTTTTATTTCTGTAAAGTAAATAAGTCAGACCTTAGTTAAACATGGCAGATACCAAAATACAAGGCAAAAGACGATTTTACTGATGTTAATCAACATTTTGACAATCTAGAATTTCTAAGTACACTATCAGAAGGATGAAGTTCCAATCTCATCTTGCCTCATAACCACCTTATAATATTCTTGAACGGTAATTCTGAAATACTTACTTATAGGAAAAAATCTAGAGAGACGTAGCTCTGAGAAAAATTACTAAAACTTTGTCAGAGTTGAGAAGAAGAACGAATTTAGAAAAAGAAGAATGTTACGATAATCAAAAACAGAAAAACTGGGAAAACTGAAACTTAAAAATTGCTTTAATTAAAAATTTTATTTAAAACAATCTTGTAGCAAGATAAGTGAAATAAGATATTCTGCATAATTAGAAATTCAAAATATCTATGAAATTTTTTTGTTTCAGAATGTATCAGCATATCTAACATTTTCTTTTGAGTTACTTACTTTGTATTTTAACGATGTTCCTTAAAAAAGGAGTAGTATCCATTCGAAATTACTGTTGAAACCAAAAACGTCTAGTTAATTACGATACAAATGAGCTTACTTTATTTGTAGACGCATAAAAACAACGGATTTGTAAAGACAAGGAACACGGGATTTAGTTCTTTGCTAAAGAACTTGACCAAAAGCTTTTATACAATAGTGTGTACTTAGTTTCAGTACAAGGCGAATCTATCCGTCCAGTAAGAACATGTCAATAAATGAAATTAAAACGATTTATAGCTTTTACATCTCACTTTAAAGTAGTTACTTTTATACGTTTTAAACTAAAGTTGTCAGAATTTAAAAACAACGGAGTTTACGGGATAGGTACATTAAACAATATAATTGTTGTTTTTCAAATCTTAAATTTTCACAACTAACACATCCTGTTAAGATTTCCATAACAATATTTAAGACGAAAATAGCAAAAGAAATTGAAACTTTTGGGCTTGTTTTTGTTTTTACGAGGGTGGTCTGAAACGTTTCCGACCTAACAAAGATACAAGACATTTTTTCTGAAAATTTTTTTTTATTTTTCAACATAGTCTCCTTGTAACTCTACACACTTTTCCCAGCGATGCTCCCATCTCTGTAACCCGTCCAAATAGTACTTGGCATTTTTCTCTGCAAAATAATTGTTCACGAAGGTGATTGCCTCTTCATTTGACGAAAATCTTTGTTCTCCGAGCGCAATTTTTAGATGAGGAAACAAAAAGAAGTCGCTTGGGGCTAGATCTGGTGAGTGAGGCGGATGGTCAAGCAGTTCAAACCGTAATTCGTGGATTTTCGCCATAGCAACCGCTCAGGTGTGAGACGGTGCGTTGTCTTGGTGAAACAGGATTTTCTTTTTCTGCAAATGTGGCCGTTTTTTCCCACGTTCTGCCTTCAGCTTGTCAAGTAATGATGCATAGTATGCTCCTGTAATGGTTTTTCCTTTTTGAAGATAATCGATTAAAATAACTCCATGACTATCCCAACAAACAGTCGCTATCACTTTCCCAGCCGAAAAAACAGTTTTTGCTTTTTTTGGAGCCGGTTTCCCCTTTGCAGTCCACTGTTTGGACTGTATTTTTGTTTCGAGCGTATAATGGTGTATCCAAGTTTCATCTACAGTAATTAATCGGCGCCAAAACTCGGATTTATTTCGCCTAAACTGCGCCAAAAGAGCGTTGGAAATATTCATTCGAACACGTTTTTGGTCTAACGTGAGCAAACGCGGCACCCAACGCGCGGACAGCTTTCTCATGCCTAAATGTTGATTTAATATGTGACAAACACGTTCTTTTGACATGTTCATAACCTCTGCTATCTCTCTCACTTTAATTCGGCGGTCGTCTAGCACCATTTGGTTAACTTTGGCGATGTTTTCGTCGGTAGTTGCAGTTTTTGGACGTCCCGAACGTTCATCGTCTCCCAAGCTCTTACGGCCACGTTTAAATTCAGCAGCCCAAAATTTCACTTTGGTAAATGATGGTGCAGATTCCCCATATACAGAATCCAACTCATCTTTTATTTGCGAAGGCGTATTGCCTTTCAAAAACAAATATTTAATGACAGCTCGATACTCGATTTTGTCCATTTTCACAAAAAAACTCACATCAACTCACTCAAACGACTGTTACATAAAAACTGCGCGTCCAAAATGGCTGAAACTTTGGTGAGTAACTGTCAACAGATGAACAACGAAATTCAGTAGCTTTTAGTTACGAGTGCTGCCATATTCACGTTGAGGTCGGAAACTTTTCAGACCACCCTCGTAATCTCTTTGTTATGGACGCATCAGATACTCGAATAACTGATCAGAATTATAACTACATAAAAACTGAAAAGTTTTTCCATCTTAAAATCCTGTTCAGATTTTTCAATCAACTTTGATACACATAGAACTATAACGTTGTACGGGACATTTGCCAAGTTATTGCAGAAAAGAATAAACGTTTTGTCTCCACGTTTAACGATATCCAGGTACAATTCTAGGATTTCACATACCATGAACTGACAAGCAAAGTACCCCAGGTGTCTCAATCCTACTTTGATGATTTTCAAATATGTTGTAGAGGATTAAAGAATACATTACATTGCATTTAATAATAAATAAAATTATTATTCAATCCAGTAATAATGAACTAGTTTGAAATATCGTGTTGTAATTTCTAAATTCTTCAATTTTCTACTAAATCACACTTGTATTGTCAACTATCTACTGACCTTTTACTAGTCAGAAACATAACTCGATACCGATACTCACCAGAGTAGGAATTTCTTTCGATTCGTTCCGGTCTTTTTTCCAGCCTCGAATTTATTTTTCTGCAAGGTCCTCTTCCACTATGTCCTTCCACCGCTTCCTTGGTGTTTTTCTGTTTCTTTTACCCTCAGGGGTTTTCAATGCTACCAGCTTTACATTTCGTTCTTCCGATATTCTTTCTAAGTGACCCAGCCATTGAAATTTTCTCATTTTTATAAAATTACTTATGTTTGTATCGTTGTATAGGTCATATAGTTCTTTGTTCGATCTTCTCTCCCATCCCAGCGCTGTTTGTCTTTCTCCGAAAATTCTTCTCAATATCTTCCTCTCCCAAGTTTTCAGTTTCGTTTGTCATAATCCATGTCTCGCACGCATAGGTTACTGTTGGCCTTAGTATTGTTTTATATACTCGCATTTTTGTCTGGCTTGACAGTTCTTTATTTCTTAGAAGCCTCCCTAAGTCTCATGCGCAGTTGTTGCTTTTGGCTATTTTTCAGTTTTACTTCCTTTCTCTCCTGGGATTTATTGTCCATCAAAGCTTCCAGGTATATAAAGGATTCCACCTCTTCAAATTCTATTTCTGTTTCTTCTTGGAAATTGCTTTTGTTTTTGCTTCCACATCAGTTTTTTAATTTCATGTATTGGGTTTTGTTCTATATTAAATCTCAGCCTTTTCTCCTCCGCTGCTTTCACCAGTTGTACTGTTAGTTATACCAATTATTTTCTGCTTCTTGCTAATATGGCGATATCTTCGACGTAACGCTAAGTAGTCTTCTTCTGTATATACCGCTTTTTCCTATTATGTCATCTAGAACTAGCTTAAATAGAGTTGTCGATGGCGGGTCTTCTTGTCTCAGCCTTGTTGTGAATAAAATGCCTCATGAATTCTTCCTTTGAGTTTTACCCTATTTACTGTGTTTTTTCAGTGACATTTTTATTAAGTTTATTAACTTTTCAGAAATCTCTAATTATCTCAACGTAGTTATCAGTTTTATGTGTACCGTATCGTAGGCTTTTTTAAAATCCATGAAGAGTACATGTATCGAAACATCATATTCATAACTCTCTATAATAATTGTTCCTCTTCCTCTTCTAACCCCCTCCCCCAGTTCTTTCTAAGCTTTTCTTTCGTGTATTTTTCTAACCTGTTTCTTCTTAGCGACGCTAATATTTTGTATGTGACATCTAATCAGTGTAGAAATTACTAAGATAACACTTAAGTGTCACATTTGGGGGGTTTGTGCTAGGTGCAAAAGAATATCAATAAATGGTATGGAGTAATTTCTTCACTGGAGAACAAAGTTGATAAACAAATAATGAGAAAATAACAATAAAAAAAAAGTTATTACAATAAACACAAAAAAAGGATTTTGTTACGTTAAAATTTCAAAATATGGAACAAAAGATCAAAATCTAGATATTAAATTAACTAAAACAAGATAAACTTGACAATGAATTTTTAAATAGCAACAAATTAACTTTATATCTAATAACAAAGAAACACAGTAGTCAAAAAGTTATTAATTATGTTGCAATAAGTTAACAAACACCAGCTAAAATTACCTGGAAACGTTCCTGTTACAAATTAGTTAAAAATATTACTCGTAAATATTATAATTCAATGAGAAGATACGAAACTAGTCTTGCCTAAGCAAGGTTTTCGTATGGAATATTTCACAAATTCCACGTTCTCCTAGTCTTTTATCAAATGAAACAATCAATAAAACTCAGATAACAAAACAAAACAGGTCTTTCTTACTATAACGGCAATGTTTCTTCCAGGTGATATGTGCAGGCCTCTGATTCTCATTCACAGCAGCTCATTCACGTTCCACCAACGTTCAAGGGAACTTAGGTTTCAAAAAAAATAATCACTTTTATTAACAATAACCAAAAAGCACAAGAACAAAATCCAAGTGTTTATACACAGACTTTAAAAATAACTAAAACCACTTTGAGTTTCAAACGCTCTTTAAGTTTATTTAGTCCATTCGGATCACGAAGCTTCCAAGATGTAAAACACACACAGTTCTAGTCTTTACAAGGCGGGCAGTTTCTGTTCTCGACAGACCCTTTAACTTTGCACCAACGGGACCAAAATTGTTGCGTTTCTACACTCTACAATTTTATTTCCTGGGAAATACCAGCGTAACTATAATTGAAGCAAAAACGCTTCCCACAATAACAAAGCTTTTAAAGCACCGCTTTTCGGTAAACAAACCGGCTTTCCTCCGTGAATATCACGACAAAGACCCGACAAAAAAAGAATTTCTCGAGTCCGATCTCTCTTTTACTAAGAGAATCGCTTCAATTAAATTCAGTTTGTAACCAATTCGGATTTGTAGGGGTAACGCCGAAATTAACCTGCACGTTGGTTCGAGTACACAGCTATCAACGTAATGCCTATTCTCTCTGCGTCTCCCGTGGCGCAATGTGTTTTTACTGGAGTGGGGTTCGAAAGTCAGATGCACGCGCTAACAGGTTAAAAATGCAGAGAATCTTATGGAGCAATGGGAAATTCCACTTTTAGATTTACCAGCTTAAACCTGGCTCAATCAAGACTGTGTGACTTCAATTCTTGCAACTAAGATTCCAGGAATTTGATATTGGAAAATAGCAAAAGGCACGTCTACCGGAGCCCAGAAGTCGAGACCACAAAGTTATCAATTCTTTAGAATAACATTATAACAAACATTCGTCTATAGAATGAAATAATTTAAATATTGCGCGTCAGGAAAACAAATACCTGAACAAAATTGAAAGACAGGGGCGGATTTAGTGCGAATTTGAAAATAATATTACAATCTGTAACGATCTTTTGGGGTGACCTTGTCACTGATAAAACCAGAAGAAGTGGCCTTATGTCCGTGCAGACTAAAGGTGTGGTCTTATAGCTCTAAAATTACCCTAATGTTGTGTACTCATTTACGTAAAATCTACCTACAAGGCTATTAATATGATTAACTTTATTAGGTATACAAACAAAGTAAATAAGAAATAAGGCTATTAATTTACAAATATGTTATAAAGAACAGCTGATCTTTATCTAATCTGGACAGAAGATTTTACCAAGATTGGACTCAGTACAACAAAATCCTTTCCCCAGTTTGCTTGATTTAAACGGCTAGCGGGATGGTCAATGATCCTCACATGCTTTTATTCATAAAGCAAATGTTCCATTGACTCACAGTACGTTGTTTAAA
This sequence comes from Ignelater luminosus, assembly GCA_011009095.1. NCBI lineage: Eukaryota > Metazoa > Arthropoda > Insecta > Coleoptera > Elateridae > Ignelater > Ignelater luminosus. Next base: position 12,787 of record VTPC01086574.1, on the reverse strand, counting down.
CATCAGCGCATTGCTGTACACTTCAACAACCAACTTTACAAAACCGTCAATTGTTCAGCACTACCAATTAAATCTTTAAAACGGCATAATTATTAAACAACAACTTTTTAGTAACGAGAGGGTTCGGTGTTTCCAAATATTACTAATATTTAGCAAGTTCTTGGAATTAAAACCAAGGGTGTCGCAACCTTCACGACTTCAACATTGCTTTGGACAAAGTTTTTGGTTAATAATATTTAACCCACAACACGATAACTAAAGGAAATTTTATTTTCGAACACTCGCAAAATTCTTAAACATCCGCTAAAGGAAAGCGTAAATGTAACTCAAAACAACCACTTCTGATGGTATTCAATCAGCATCGAATTTAGTTACTGTACCTGAAGCAGATTTGCCAGCAGCGTCGATCATAAGACTCTCAAAGCTTACTAACTGTATTCTTTTTTGCACGGTTATCATGCTCATCAAAACTTTTGGTTATCTACATCTCAAGTAAGAAGATAAGCAAGTTTTTACATAGCGACTTTATAATTGAATTTGAAGGACTCTAATCACTTACTACACTTTTCTAAAAATCTCACCCGCATTACAAGCACGGATTGAAGTCTTTTGTTAAACCAAGATAAAAATCCTGTGTTTATATCTGCTTTAATTTGAACTATTTGATCATCTCTTAAAAGCGGCTAATTTTCATTCAAATTTTCAGGATCAAAGAAAACTTCTGATCTAGGCAAGGCTCTAAACAGTATTGTAATGTTACTCATCATGGTGCACAAAAAAAAATAATAAAAACTAATTACACCACTTGCGTTCCCGATGTAAACAAAATGGTATTTTATAATTAAATATTGACGATCCGATGGTAACTAAACTGCTTTTAGCATAAAGTATATAATATTAAAAGGTAATGGGAAATAATAAGTAATAGGGATGAATTTACACCCAGATGCAATAATAACGGTAATAAAATATGTAAACAACAGACATACAAAGGAGGAACATCAGAGATTTAATTACTTTTATTATTTCATTCTGGTAAAAATTAAGTTCCATTGCAAACTTTTCCAGGTTTACATATCAATTAATAAAGATAAATTACGGCTAGACCTGTAATAACGTGCAGCTAATTTTTTTATAAATTTTAACTGATAAGTATAATCAATTTTTGGTTAATCTGCTAAAAGCAAACAAAACCTGTGGTTTTTATAACTTTAAATATGACCCTGTATATTTATTTTGGTTGCACTTATTTAAATCTTATTAGAGTAGACGCAATACGCATTTAAAATATTCGAAAGATAAAATCATAATCTTCCACCAAATATGTTAAAAAACCTTTCATGTTTTCTAGCAAATTTTAAGTTTGCGAGTACAGCGTAACAGGTACAATTTCTTCTGAAATAGATTTTATTAAGAATATATGTATACATTATATTCACCTGTCTGGGGATTTTTGCAAAAAATAGCTTATTTTGAATTTAACGAATTTATTTCGTACTTTTGCCGCTCACTGCATATCACAATTGGCAATAAATGGAAATAAATCCCCAGCGAATTCTTTACGTAAATTTTAAAATGTCTGTCCTTTACGGCATCTTTATGACTAAATAATCAATTCTTTAATTAAAAAAGTCTGAGTTTATACTAAAAATAGAATTTGGGGTTTTCCTTTTCTTATCTGAGCATTTACTTTCTTTTAAGTCTAGACAATTCAATTATAATCAAAAAAAAATCCTCATAAATTTAAAAACTAAAAGTAATGCAAAAGTAAAGGAATTATACAAACAAAATATGTGGAAAATAAATTTTGAAAACATTTTATTATTCAGTTTGGATAATCTAATTTTGGCATGTTCAGCCAGTCTTTAAAGGTCTATTCAGAGTAGGATCGTCGAGCGTCGCGCCGCGTTCGCGTTGCGTCGAGCGACGCGTCGCCATTTAAACCACTCAATGTATCTAAATACAAACATTCAGAGTGAGAGCGTTGATACAGCGTTGCATTTGCGTTATTAAAAAGCGTCTGCTGAACTTTAGCGTCCGAAACAATTCCGATTGTTTTTCGCAGCGTTTTCATCAGTGTTCAACATGAGTTCGGAGGAGGATACAGCTGAGGTGCTCATAGCAGAAATACAAGCTAGACCTGCTCTTTGGAATACGAAGTTAGCTTCCTATAAAAATAAAAATTTGAGGGATAGACTGTACGCCGAAGTGGCTGAATTTTTAGGGATTCCAAGTAAGTATCCTATATTATATGTATAAAAGTGAGGTTAGAAAACACAACTTTGAATATAATTTCTGTTTATTATTAATAACTACATAAAATATAAGGTGTTACAGCTAATTGATCCCATTACAGAAATAATCTTTGAACGAATCACGAATTTGTATAGCTTGATTAGATGCTCTATTGTTTCTTACGTTTAAAACTACGTTGTTTTGTCCATCTGTTTGGTCTACAACATGAACATAATCGAAATCATCATTTTCATCAAAGTTCCTGATTAGATTGTGGAGTATGCATGCACATTTGATAACATTTGTAGCTGTTTCTTTTTTAAGTAAAATACTTGTATCAAAAATTTGAAATTTTTGGTATAATATACCAAATGCATTTTCAATGCATTTTCGAGCACATGATAAGTGATCGTTGAAAATTTGCCTTTCGTTATTTAAAATTCCATTTCTTAGACGCGAATATGACCTCATTAAATATCTTTTTGAAGGATATGCTTTGTCTCCTACCATGATATTCGGTAATATAACATTGGAATTAGGTAGTGCTTGTTCTGGAGGTACATTGAATCGATTTGACTCCAACAAATTGTAGAGTGTTGAAGACTGAAATACTCCGCCATCACTTTCAGATCCTCGCGAACCTACTTCGATAGTAATAAACTTCTTTTTGGCATCTGCGACCCCTTGCAATCCTAGAGAATAATATTTTAAATAATTAATATACATCGTTCCAGTATTAGGTGGACATCTTATTTGACAGTGCTTTCCATCAATAGATCCGAAACAGTTGGGAAAGTTCCACAACGTATTGTATTCTTGGACGATTTGTTCCAACTGTTGTTGCGTAGGAAATGGCATGTAATCTTCTACTAGTTCTTCCCAAATAATTGGACATGTTTTCTTTACTATTTCTGAAACTGTTGAATACCCAACTCTAAATTCGTGTGCCAAATGTTTATAAGTGGTTCCCGTTATCAGAAACCTATAAAAATAGTACAATAAGTAATACATAAAACATTATGGCTTATCAAAATTCTCAATTTTCAGAGGAAACAGTAGCAGCTCGTTAGAAAAATAAAAAGGACAAGTATAGGCGTGAACTGAAAAAAGTTCCAGTTTTGCATTCGGGAGATGGTGCAAATACTTATAAACCAACCTGGCCGTATTTTGAAATGATGTCTTTCCTGAAAGATCAGCTGACTCCGGCAGTTAAGTCTGGAAATTTACCAACTTCTGAGCAGTCTCAGGATGTTGAAACTAAATCTAATACTATGGAAGAAGTAGACGATAGAACAGATACGCAATCAGTGATAGATCATACAATTTCCGTATCGCCTCCGGCATCTGTATCGGCATCGTCCACAACTTCTCAGCAAGGAAAGGGAAATAGGAAAAGATTGTGTGATGTAAGAGATGAAAAGTTTTTAGAAATAGAAAATAAAAAGTTGCAGTTATTAGCACAAAATCTGGCACATGACACAGACAAGCCAGAAAATGAAGAATTAAATTTTTTTAAAAGTTTGATACCCTATATGGAGAAATTGAATCCCATTCAAAAGTTGAAGGTTGGGAATAAAATTCAGCAGGCCATCTTAGACGAACTGATATCCATAGAAAACTCTAGAGACACAGATATTCGCGTCTACTACAGATTCATATATTCAGCAATCGACTTCACCCCAAGATAAAAATTTAACATTATTATCTTCACAGAATTATATCCATCAGTCTACTTTGTCTGCAGACAATGCATCATTCTCCGGTTATGCAGATCAATACCCCTATACGTACTGAAGTTGTTAATATATTTTTTAACTGTTTCTGTTCTGATTCTTACATTTTATTATAGAAAGCTTGTATAATAAAAGTATAAAAAATGAATGACTTTTTTTCTTACCTTATAGTAATAACAAGTCGTTCGGCAGGTGTAATATATCTGTTCTTCACAAAATTGTTTGCAGTTTTTACCAAACGATTACTAACCCTTTGCAACAAATAATCAAATGTTTGAACGGACATTCTCAAATAATTGAAAAATCGATCTGGATACTTTCTTAGCTTATGATACAAATGGTGGAATTCACCAAATAAATATCTTTCCCTGTTTATAGGGTAAATTCCAACTTTTTTATTTAACTTCTTAAAAGTATAATACAGTGTCTCGAGAAAGAACATTAAACGAACTGCTCCTGTTGGAGCCATTTTGTAAACTGAAATGATGCTTGCTTGTGCAACGCTAGACGCTGTCACTCTGAATACCCTACGTGACGCGGACGCAACGCTGCGCGACGTGAATGCAACGCTCGGCATAACGCGAACGCGACGCTTCCACTCTGAATAGACCTTAATAATATTATTGCAATTCTAGTTTCATGAATGTGCTCTCTAGGAGTACTTCGTTGTATTCTGTAACAATTATGTAAATAATACACTACACGTAATTATTATTCGAATAGAATAATTGATATTATGGTTTGTAGCAGTTTCTATATTATTTTTGGAGAATGCTGGAAGAAAATAATAAACGTCTTATTTTTTCAAATTCAATAATCCATTTAGTGATAAAGAGCATTTTCTTATCTTTGAAAAATTCTTTATTAGGATTAGCCCAGTTATAATTCGCTATAACTTCATTACCTAACAAAAATCTTAAAATACCTTGAATGTTGGAACCTACAGCTGATCCACCAAGGTATGATAAACGAGACAAACGATCTATTTCAAGCTCCGTGCATGTGTACCTGAGAGCTTGTATACCAAAGACTTGCCTTCAAACTGTTTGTCTGTTAAAAAATGTAAATCAAAACCATCAAATTCCTCCAAATTTCTACCCGAAAATTCCGGTAGATTCGGTGGCTTTGTAATGTGACTTTGAAACACCGCATATCTATCCAATTCCTGTCTTTAATTTTGTTTAGATATTTTTTTTCTTGGCATGTTATAACTAAATTATTTCAGTTTGTACGGAGATGTTCTTTTAAATTGTTCATTTTAATTGATGATAAATTTTGTCTCGACTTATTGGCTCCACGAACATGACTTTTTCTAAATTCATAATTGCCTTTCGACGCCAACGCATGTTTATAAACTTTGATTTCGTACTATCTTGGCTTGCAATTTTCACGGTTGCATGACCCTGCATGAGACAGATTTACATTAAATTAGGAGAAAGAGGAAAGTTTTTTGAGTCACATAAAGCCTCCTGTATTTTTTTCTGGTTAAGTTTAAACCCGGCCAAGCCCCGGTTCTTTTGTTTAAGCAAGTGGGGAATTCGCGTGGGTGAAAATGTGTAAAGCAAGGGATTATTATTTGGTTAGCTTCGGTACAAAACGAACGGTCTTGTTTTGCCACAACATTTTTGTTGGCTACGGGTTATTTATTTGTGGAACATTATAGTTATTTAGTGAATCATAGAAGGTGGGCTTCTGAAGGGTTGTAAATTACGCTGAGTTTAGCGGATGAAGGTGTTAACCCGTAACCTAAAAGGTTTTACCTATTGACTTTTAAGTTTGTGGAAAACGGTGATTTCTTTTTGTTTCATAGCGTTAGTCCAACAAAAATATAGTTGGGATTGCGTAAAGTGGCAAGCAAAGATTGTTTCATCGTTCTACTAAATTCATCTTGTATGGTTACGTTTCTTGCGGGACCGTCCATATGTTACCTAGTGGGTCGGTCCTTGAACTGTGGTTCCCATTGTGGAAGAGAAACCATTCGTTTGAGTGGATTATGGTGTAAAATAGTACAGTGGATACTTTAAACTGAGTTAATAATAACTTTTAAAGAGAAAAACACTCGAATTCGATAGTGTAGAAACCTTTTGGTAAACCCTAGAAACGCTCGTAGAATTTAAAATACTTACGGGCTGCCTTTCAAGTGTATGCAACGCAACGAAACCTCAGAGTCCCTGGTGCTCTCTGAATAGTATTTCGAAACGAAAGAAACCTGGAGGAATCAAGTAGTATGTAAGAGAACCATTTACTCTTTTGTTTATACTTTGTTGTTATTGTGTAGCGGGCACTTTGTGCAGTTTAAGTTAAAAATTCGCTTAGAAAGAATTATTAAAAAATATTTTCTTTAATTTGACGTTACTATATATATTCTTTTATAAAATTATTTAGCTTGTATTTTGAACGTTCAAAGGTAACAATGGATTTATTTCATCTAGTGTATTTTGAAGCATTTTAGAAGTAACCAATTGATCTTATATTTTGGAAAAGTTAAATTATATTTGATCACCGATTGGTGTATAAAAATTCATTTTCTGCTTTAGGTGTTGGATAATCTTTTGTTACATATTTATGATTTAAGAAATCTTTGTGTTTTCTTATAAATTTATTTCTATTCCCTTTACGGAAGGACCTTTGAAGTATAATTTCTTTCTTTTTCTTCATTTAAGCTAAGTTACTAACCCACTATATTTATTTGTTTAATCATATGTTATTTTATTTTATTTCTTTTGAACAATAAACCACATTAAAGTTTAGTTTGTTGCTTTATTGAAGAGCCAAGTGTAAGAAAAGGTATATTACAGGTAGTTATGTTATTCATTAATGTAAAATATAAAGTGAACCACCAGGGAATCAATGAAATTAATAAGATTTAAGATTTCATTTAATTTACATTTCCTTTTTTTTATAACTGGCACATAGACGTGGCCAGCGAGTTTCAGCCTGATTACGAAATTCTTTTGTTTATTGCTATTGTCTTTTTGGAAAGTAAATGGGTGTACCATATAGGCTCTTTTATTAAAAAATATAAGTGTTAGCTAAAAAATTTAAAGCGTTAAGTAAATTATTGCTAAATTATTTCTAATAAGTGAAGTGTCCATTCTAAACGTTTTACAAAATTATTTATATACCGGGTGATATTCTATAAAGCCACCTGTATACAGGCTGTTGTTCCGTAAGGGACCTATATACAGGGTGTTGGTTCACGAAAAGCTGCGCGGGCTGGCCATTGGATCTTTATGACCTTCAGCTTTCGGCACTTTTAATTTTGGACATCTTTTGCACTTGTCAAGAGTTCTTGTTTGTGTAAGCTTTTTTTTTTCTTTTTTGTCAAGGTAAGTTCACCCAGAACCACCCCGTCTTCGACTTGAGCTACGGGATTGAACATCTTCCGATATCCGCAACGGGCATTAGGCTTCTTTTTCAGCTTTTTCTTGTTACAGCTTCTCTTTATTAGCATTTAATTTGCGCTTATGGTTTTATTAAATTAAATATATTTCAGCAATACAAATAAGGTGAGGTGGGGCAAGTGCTACCTACAAAAACGAAAGTTCAACTTCCAACCTTTAAAAACCTAACCATAATTTTTCAAAAATTTTGTCTTCTGGCGATATATCAGTTTACAGAGTGCCTTTTATGATACAGTATGTTTATTGTGACAAAAAGCTCATCGACGTCATAAAACAGTGTTTTTTGTTTGTTAAGTAGCAATGGTCGCACTTGCCCCACTCATTTGGGGCAAGTGCGGACAATGTATGTTTTTGCCGTTTAAATAGTTGAAATTAAATATGGAGCAAAAGCAATTATATTTAAAATACAATAGTTTTTGTGCATTTGCAGAAAAGTCGCTAACCTGCAATCGCGTCTGTCGAAAACAGTATCTGGTGCTTTCAATCGAATAATGATGTCAGGTATACGCTTCCTCTATAGATGGCGACAGAATTTTCTAAACTAAATAATAAATAATAGCAAATTCTGCGCTTTCTCCACAAATGCTCTTGACCCACCTTACCTTACAGTATTTAACGAAAAAATAGTTTTTTTATAAATTTAGTTACTTAGGAGCACGAACACTAAAATCCGACGTTATTGCAACCATAATGAGGGAACGTTGCCTCAACATCTTAGGTTAGACATTGAAAGTACCTTCATAAGACGTTGATGGCTGCTAGATCAACTAGAAATCCTATAGTTGACGTTGATTTAACCGTATTAACGTGTTTATAACGTCAAATTCTCGTCCGTGTGAACGTTGAGTGAGGTAGTGATAGAGCATCTAATCAAGATGAATTCACGCAAAAATCTCGAATGCGGAATTGGGTATATCGGACTCTCACTTGTACCTAAGTGGATAAATTCGTAGATGTCCCCATATGGAAACTAATGACGATGTTGTCTATGTAATTTATGATTTCGTCAGATCCATCCACCAGCCATATGAGGCCCGAGCTTAAAGATGCTCAAGCACTATTAAAAAAATAAATTATTGCATTTGAAGACTCTTTAGTTATTATTATTTGTTTTATACATTAAAAAAACTATTGGTGTGTTTCTTAAGTGGGCAAATACTAAGAAACATCTTGATTTTCTTCTTTATCAAATCTATCAGATCTTGGAATATCAACATTTATTCATTTACGGAGACCAGAATTTGCAGATGATACCTCCAGGATCGATATGCTCTATAAGTTACCCAGGTTTAATGATATCAAAAACTATTGATGGTTGGATCCATCATTTTAGGAATCATAAGCTACTAGGTAAATGCCTTTTTTTGATGGTGCCAAAAGTCATTTAAACCATAATATTGTGGATACTGCTGAGCGGCTGCTATGTAAGGTCATTTTAAAAGTTTATAGTATTTTGATGAGATTGGGAATATATTTCAGCTTTGTATAATAAAACTTTTTATCGGAAATAGTTGTCGATTTATCTTGTGAAATGTTTATTTTAACATATGTGCGGCTTCTTCAAAAAACCACCTATCGCTTTGCAGCTGTGGGAATTACCTAGAATTGTACCATTTAAAGCACTGACCCAGGCCGAGTTTGTTTTAACATGGGCTGATTCGTATTAAATGTTACATCGCACGTGGGGGTGTGTTGTGCGTATAAATGATTTCTGTTTAAACCTGGTCTTTACTTTACTGTTTGGCACGCTGGCAGGCCGCGACAAGTCAGAATATTCCATTGTTGAGTGGAGGTGTTTAGTCTTCTGTCTTCATCTTATTTACGTCCTAATACAGTCACGCTTGATCAAGGCGTAGCTTAACCTTAGCACGCGCTGCGCCTCCAAAACGCCTGAATATAAGAAGGTTCTCGGTCTTACTAGAGTAAACGTCACTTGGTGTTGGGAGTTCGTAATTATATTTTTGCATCGCAAATTTATAATTTGTTTACAGGAAAATCTCTTCGGGTATGGTTTTGCAGACGGTTCTTTACCGGATTTTATCAGAATTGTGTAAATACTTGGAAATAAACATCGTTAATATTCGTTGCGTACATTAAACTTTATTAATCAAAATATTGTGACTCACTTAGTTCATCGAAAACTCATCGTTTTGTTTAAAAGACCTAATTTACTAGCATTGAACATTCTACGTGTATGTACATTTGTGTGTGTTAGAGCACGTGTCGATACAGAACTGCTTAAACATTGCTTAAAATACTTTTCTTGGAGTGGATAGTTTCGAACGCAAGTTAGGGGTCGTTGACCATTCTGCAAGCCGCTCAAGTTTTGTAAATTTGGAAATACATTCGATGGTACTGAGTCCAGGCTTAGGTATCGACTTCTGCCTAAAGTGAAGGCAATCAGCTATTATTTTCTTTAACTGTAAGGTGCTCATAGTTTAATAAATTTATATTTCTTCACCATAATAAAGTTTTTATCAATTTCAAATAGCAAAATTCTGTAATTTTGTTTCTTTAACTGTTAATTAGGAGGTCAAGTATGTTTTATTGACCTCGTTGAACATTTAATGTTTCCCTTATACTCATATTTTTGATCGTTATTTGTATTCTAATTTGATTCATGTAATCTAGTTCTTAGAATCCATATTTCTGGTTTTTATACTTCCAAGTTTGTTTGACCAAGAATTTTCTTTGTGTATATATTGTTTTTCTTAGCATTTTTTCTACGTATTTTATTTGTGCGTTCTGTAGTAATTCCTCTTTTAGATTAATATATACGGTATGTGTTTAAATAATAACTTTATACGGGTAATGTAGACCAGGCATTGGATCAGTGCACGTCGTGGTAATCGAGCCGCCTTTGTTTTCATGTTAAGTAAGAATTTTACATTATACAGTAGGCTTGGGGTGATCACTGATCCTAATTATCCGGCGTAAGTTCTGCAGTGCAAATTAGTTGTGTTCATTGCTGTGACTTTGTTTTAGCAATATTATTGAGATTAAGTCAGTATAATCTCTCTTGGTAATTTTGGAAAAAGTTTGAGTACAGAGTGTTTACTGCTATATAGAAGTTACATCTACGAACGTATTGTTCTTCACTTGACTACTGGCTCCCATACCGATGATGCCATCTATGTGGACTTACTGAGGTCTTTTGTTGAGTTTCTATTTTACTTTAGAGTAAGTTATCTGTGAACCCAGCTGCTACGAGTACGACTTGTAGATCTGCACGGGCACAAAACCACTTTTTCAGGTTTTGCCCGTGACAACTACTCACTAGAGAATACGACCGATAAACTGCAACTTTTTGACAAAGCGGTTTTTCAGTCATTCGAGTACAACTGGGATCAAGAAGTTCAGTTGTATTGGTATAATCGCAGTGAAATGTTCAGTAAAGTATGAGACAAATGCATGACGTCTTCCAACATCAGATCAGGGTTTAGGGCTTGCGGAATTTTTCCATTCATCCTAGAGGAAGCTTTTGCATACAGTACAGCGACAGAGTTACCAAATTTAGAACTGGTGGCGTCATCAACTTTATGAACTTCCTTTAACGTTCAAAAAACCTGAAGTCTTTTGTTCTCGTAGCCCTGCCTCAGTGTTCGTCTAAGGACCCCATCTCCACAGTCTGTTCCATGTAGACTTAGTAATCACCGTAATGTTAGCATTTTTGCGTAAGCAAAAAGAAAATCCCGTGGAAGCTGCAATACTTCATTATGATGATGATTGCGATTTTTCAGATCAGGAGGGCAGCGTTGCAGAAAAGAGTACTTTATATCACTCCAAAGAAGAAAGTGACTGTTCGGCTTCAAAACAATTTATTTTCCGATCTATTCAACCCAAGCTCCAAAACGATCAGTGCAGAAGGCCAAAATCAACCAAAGAAAATGGAACAAAGAGGAATAATAATTTTGTGAAATACTTCAAACTTGGTATTTATGTTCAAAAATGTCTTCTCTATTGACTCCAATATTTAAGTTTTCAAATTCAGGTTACAGAGCTATCTATTAAATTTTCTGCAATTCTCTACAATAAAATTCGTTTCCTTATGCAGTTGTCGAACAAAATGCATTTAGCCATCTCACACTGAAAAAAATAATTTGTAATGAAATTTAAAACTTAGTATCACAATACAGCAAAAAGGTATCCTGGCATATTAAAATATCTCTATATCTCTGTTATTAATCAAAAATAGTAATTTACCTTACCTGTGATTATAAATAGAATAAAGTTATTACTTTATTCTGTCTACTAAACGGTGGATTTATATCTCAGCCTCAGGCTGTAACTAAAAATCAACTTACGTAGTTACGGAGGAATAAACTTTCTATTCCGAGTTTGCAACTGTTTTCCCTTGTAGAGAAGAAATTTATTCTTGGTCGTTTACCCCTGAAAGAACTTCAACTTTCTAACAAATTCAAACAACTAGCCTTTAACTACACTTGGTTCAATGGACTCATGCAGTAGTATTTTCCTTTAAAATAGATTGAATTTACTAACTTAATTTGTGTAGTTTGTTTTTGGATGATAAATTGTTTATGTGAGCTAAAAATCTAAACAACAGTCTGTAGATATTTTAAATTTTAAATCCTACCTAAAAGCAACCTTAATTATGAATTCTAACTGTGTATATTTTATATCTCATTCTCTGATTTTTGGTTGTTCATGGTTTAACAGACAAGCTGTCTGTATTACAGCAATGCTCGACCCTTCCCACTAAACGGAAAAGGAGAAAATAAAAGCTAATCCTTGTCACATGTTGATAATCACAAAACTATGACCTGTAAATACGTGTCCTGCCCTTGTAGGTATTTTTACATGTAAATGTGCAATTTACAAACACGAACACAGTATAAAGCGTTGTGTTTAAAAGGTGTAATTACCTTAACAACAACGTCTAAACACCTTTCAGGAATTAAATTCGATTGTTATAAACAGTTCAGTAGGCAACAATAGTACTTAGTGATAATGATATGTTCACGTTTCTATTTTTGTTTTCCAAATTTGTGTGATAAAGTACTTCAAGGATCTTGAGTAACAAACAAATTATTTGTCATTTATACCAAATTCATAGTAAATAGGATTAATCTAAACTAAATACGATCGGTTTTAGCAAAATCGTTTCTGCTTTAAATTACTTCATGTCAATATGAATATATCATTGTCCCATAAATCTAATTTATGCTCATTAATTATTATATCAATAATTCAATTCATTCAGCTTTAGAAATAGAAGCATTCAAATGCAACACGTACTCACATCACTAAATAAATAAATTTCTAATTGCATTGCAAATTAACATATCTCTCTATCAGTCTAAAAATTTCATTTGCTCCAGTTTCTGTTGTAATTTGCAACGAACAAGACTAGCGAAAGGAAATTTATCTCATTCTGATCTTTTTTCCCCAGAAAAT
>VTPC01086573.1:0-18037 GCA_011009095.1 Ignelater luminosus | reverse complement strand
AGAAAAGAAATAAAGACTCAAAAAACTAATAATGATAGAAAAGTAGGTTAATAAGATGACGACAGTAGCAAAGAATAAGGGTATAAAAATAGTAAAGAATCCAAAAATAAATGTAGACAAAAAACAGAGAGATATAAAAAAGAATTCTGGAAATTAGCAATATGGAATATTAGAGGGTTACATGGAAAAGAGTGGGAATTAAACGATGAATTTACTAAATTAAACGTAGACCTGATAGGAATAACAGATACAAAGAAGAAAAGGATAAGAAGTGGCAAAAGAAAAAAGAACAGCAGCGGGAGTGGGATGTATAATAAATAAAACAGGGAAAAATGATGTGCGAAATTGAAAAGGATAAACAGAAAGAATAATAACAGTAGAATTAAAAGACGAAACAGGTGAGGAGATGCCGATAATAACTGTTTATGGTCCTAATGAAGGTGAAACTGTAGAAATAAAAGATAAATTCTAGGAGAAAATTAACCTTGCAACAGAAAATAAGAAGGGAAAGATTTTTGTTATAGGAGATTTCAATGCGGGGGTAGGAAAAAATGGTAAAGCCAGAGATACTATAGGTACACATGGAGAAGAGAAAAAAAGCAACAATAGAAGAAGAATTATAGATTATTGTGCAATAAATGATCTAATAGTGACAAGTACTGTTTATGAACACGGAAATGTATTCACGTATACGAGACAAGAAAAGGAAGAACTAGATACATCGATTATTGATTATATATTAGTGGAGAGGAGTAAGAGAAGAGTGATACAAGACGTAAAAGTAAGACAAACACCTCAGATAAATAGCGACCATTATCTACTAAAAGCAAAAATTAAGAAAACAAAAGCCAACGAAGAAGAAAACACCAAAAAAAGATACAAAAAACATGACATACAAAATTATAAAAATGTATAAACTGAAAAATAATGCAATAGCAATAGAATATGGTCTGAGAGTTAACAATGAGATGGCGGTAATAGAAGAATTAACAGAAGACTTGGAACAGATGTAGCATAAATTCAAAGAAACACTAAAGAAAGTAGCCAAAGTAATATGTGATGTGACAAAGGTGCATAAGGGCAGAAAACAAACTAGATGGTGGAACAATGAAGTAAAAGAACGAGTAAAACAAAAAAATGGAAAAAATATCTAAGCAATAGAACAGAAGATAGTTATAATGAATATAAAGAACAACGCACATGAATAAAAGTTATGTCGAGAACAGCGAAGGAAGAAAATTGGAAAGATCTTGGAGAACAAATGAAAACAAATAGTAAAGAAAACCAAAAACTATTTTATAAGGTATTGAAAATAATAAGATATGGGAAAAAACCTCAGCGGTGCAAAATAATTAATAAAGGAGGACAATTGCTAACAAAAGATAATGAAATCATGCAAAGATGGAAGGAATACTTCCAAGAATTGCTAGATAAAAAAGATGAGCAGGGGATAGAATATATGCTAAATAGAGAAGAAGATGAAAACGAAGAAATATCAGATGTGATAACGATAGAAGAAGTGGCTAAAGCATTAGAAAGAACAAAAAATAGAAAAACTTTGGGACATGATAGCATTACTGCAAAAATGTTAGAAAATATGGAGATAGAAGGTATCAAATTATTTGTAAATATATGTAATAAGGCGTGGAAAGAGAAGAAAGTACCTAAATATTGGTAAACAGGTGTAATCTTACCCATATTCGAGAAAGGAGATGCACGGAACTGCAGTAGCTAAAGAGGTACCATCTTATTAAGTACGACAGTAAAGACTTACGAAAAAGTACTAAAAAATAGACTAAGAAAAACAGTGGAACGAACATAACTAAAGGCACAGAGCGGATTCAAAACGGAAACAGGTGTGCAAGATCACGTATTTACAATAATAGAAACTCTACAAAAACGCTCTCGAGCAATAACAAGGACTACATGGCATTTATCGATCTAGAAAAGGCGTTTGATAGGGTGAGAAGACAAAAGGTGTGGGAAAGCTTAGAAGGACGAGGCGTAAATAAACAATTTATACACGTTATTAACAGTCTATATGAAGTAAAAATAAACTATGTAATAAGCAGAAATAAGAAGTCAGAATTGTTCCAAATTAGAAGAGGATTAAAGCAAGGAGGAGTAATGAGTCCAGCACTGTTTACAGTATTCATGGATGAAATAATGACAGAGTGTATGCCGGAGTTGGAAAAATTGAAAAATGCAGATTACAGAAATATCAGAATGTGCATTCGTAGATGATGTGGTAATTATAGCCAAAAATGAAAAATAGTTGGAAAAGAATTTTGAAACATGGAATATAGTACTAACCAAGTTTGGAATAAAAATAAACAATGAAAAAACGAAAATAATGGTAATATCTAAAGAACCGCTACAGACAAATATACGAGGGTGGTCTGAAAAGTTTCCGACCTCAACGCGAAGATGGCAGCACTCGTAAACAAAAGCTACTGAATTTCGTTGTTCATCTGTTGACAGTTACTCACCAAAGTTTCAGCCATTTTGGACGCGCAGTTTTTATGTAACAGTCGTTTGAGTGAGTTGATGTGAGTTTTTTTGTGAAAATGGACAAAATCGAGTATCGAGCTGTCATTAAATATTTGTTTTTGAAAGGCAATACGCCTTCGCAAATAAAAGATGAGTTGGATTCTGTGTATGGGGACTCTGCACCATCATTTACCACAGTGAGATTTTGGGCTGCTGAATTTAAACGTGGCCGTAAGAGCTTGGGAGACGATGAACGTTCGGGACGTCCAAAAACTGCAACTACCGACAAAAACATCGCCAAAGTTCACCAAATGGTGCTAGACGACCGCCGAATTAAAGTGAGAGAGATAGTAGAGGTTATGAACATGGCAAAAGAACGTGTTTGTCACATATTAAATCAACTTTTAGGCATGAGAAAGCTATCCGCGCGTTGGGTGCCGCGTTTGCTCACGTTAGACCAAAAACGTGTTCGAATGAATATTTCCAACGCTCTTTTGGCGCAGTTTAGGCGAAATAAATCTGAGTTTTGGTGCCGATTAATTACTGTAGATGAAACTTGGATACACCATTATACGCCCGAAACAAAAATACAGTCCAAACAGTGGACTGCAAAGGGGGAACCGGCTTCAAAAAAAGCAAAAACTGTTTTTTCGGCTGGGAAAGTGATGGCGACTGTTTTTTAGGATAGTCATTGAGTTATTTTAATCGATTATCTTCAAAAAGGAAAAACCATTACAGGAGCATACTATGCATCATTACTTGACAAGCTGAAGCCAGAACTTGCGAAAAAACGACCACATTTGCAGAAAAAGGAAATCCTGTTTCACCAAGACCGTTTCACCGTCTCACACCTCAACGGTTGCCATGGCGAAAATCCATGAATTACGGTTTGAACTGCTTGACCATCAGCCTTACTCACCAGATCTAGCCCCAAGCGACTTTTGTTTGTCCCCTCATCTAAAAATTGCGCTCGGAGGACAAAGATTTTCGTCAAATGAAGAGGCAATCACCTTCGTGAACAATTATTTTGCAGAGAAAAATGCCGAGTACTATTTGGACGGGTTACAGAGATGGGAGCATCGCTGGGAGAAGTTTGTAGAGTGACAAGGAGGCTGTTAAAAAATAAAAAAAAATTTTCAGAAAAAATGTCTTGTATCTTTGTTAGGTTGGAAACTTTTCAGACCACCCTCGTGCAGATAGATGTAAAGGCGAAGGAACAGGTAGAAATCTTCAAGTACCTCGGAGTAACAATGCAAAATAAGGGAGGACAAGAAAATGAAATTAACCAAAGAATAGAAAAAAGAGCAAAATTATTTCATACAAATAAAAATACTTTTATCAGCAAAAAAAAATTAGCAGAAATTGTTAGAAGAATATTATGAATTGAGATGTTTTATAAAAATTACATTGAAAATATATCAAATAAAATTATAAAATCCTTATTTGTCTGAAAGTTTCAGTTTTCGAATTTTCAAATTAGAACTTTCAAATGTTCAAAGTCTTGCAATAATTTTTTAAGTTTTTATACTTTGTTGTTTTTTGACCACACGAGTTTTTTTTAAATTGTATGTAAATTTTGAATTTCATACAGAAATAAAAAGCTTTAAGATTTTCTAATTGAATTTGTTACTTTATAATTCATACATTTTAGATTTTATTTTTATAGAACAAGAGTAAAAACTATGTTTATTGTTTATTTAAAATGATTTTTACCTTTAGTCAGAATCAGGAAAAATCCTACTTGTTACAACGGTTAGCACAAATAAAATTATACGCGCCCTTTTAATTTTAGCTGTGGTTGTTTGTGAAATAAATCTTAGAAACTGAGCACCAAAAAGAGCATTCTAACATAATTATAGGTAAAATTCCAATTTCGGGTTTGTAAATAAAGATTTCTTACAAAAACAAACGTAGAAGTTTTTTCACATCAAACTGCAACAAAACAGTCTCCTGATTCGGGTCAAACTTTTGAAAAATGTGACGGCAAAACTAAATGCAAATAAATAAGTGTGCCTGTCGTGCAAATAGTGCAACTCAAAGTGTCATCACTAATAAATAATTTTATGTTCTTTGTAATCATCATGAGTTTTTAAGAAAAATTTTTTAAGATTAAATATTTTTTTTTAATTAAATAATGAAAGCGAATTAAGCATTAGACGACACTTTTGTTTTATTTAAAGCAGAATGCTCCAGGTCCACTGGCGTGATTCACTAATACTTTATTTTTTCACATTAATTTGTAATTTACACACTGGACTAATAAGATTTCGCACTTGAACTGGTGGCACCTTCTTGATAATTGGTTATGGCCAGTACAATAATTTATTTAAAATGTACAAAATTACAATAAAAAGGACGTTTTAGATCATCACAGATTTGTTAAATAAGATGATACGTCTAATGTATATATTTTAACAATATTTGCAGGCAGAAAAGCGCAATCCAAAAGATATCTTTGGACACAGTTAATAATTTTATTGTACACGTATAATAAGGATTCTCTTCTTTACTAAACGTTTAGGTGCTGTTTAAGTTACACAATTTACTACTCAGTTTGCACTTTAAACATATAAATAATTTGTTGTTATACATACCGAAATAATTTTTAATATTTTCAGATATTCTGCATCTAATAAAAGACTCCCACTGATACCGCTAGAACTTTTCAACTATACGTACTCGTGGAAAGCCAGGCACTACACTAATCGTGATCGTGAGTAAAAGTTAACCCTAAGACAAATATTGCGTTACAACTATTGAAAATTGATCAACATAATGTTGGGTTTGGTGAGAAAATTTGTATTTTATTATTTATACAGGTCGACGTGTATTTTCAATGAGCTTCTTGTGCTGCAGTATATAATTATAGAAAATCGTTTTAAAACAGTATAAACTCAAACATAAAGTTAATTAATCTATGATGTTTAGTTCAAGGGACAAACTAATTTATTTAGAGCCGGATTAAGACTTGTTGCTCCCCTTGGCACCTTTCCCAATGCGCCCCTTCAGTCACTAATTATTTATACTACGTATAAAAAGACAACTACCTACTTCACACTAAACTTTTATTATACACACAAATATGAAAGTAATCACAAATGTGTTTAAAAAAAGTTCTTTCATGTAGAAATTAAAAATAGTTATTTTAAAGAATATTTTGCTCTAAATACCCCTACGTTGATGAATCTATTTATCTATTTAATTATTTTAGAAGATGAAGTTATAATACTCAAGTAGTGACAATCCTTCTAACAATTATAAGCTGTGTTAGATGAAATACTTAACATTTATATTTTATATACTGTTATTTAAACTAATAACAAAAATTCTTTAATGAATTGTTAATGAATGAATCTTTTAGGTAATCCAGCATCTATTGCAAAATAATGCAAACAAATGTATGTATAATAGATTTAATATAAAATGTTATTCAAGAAAATGTGCTAGACAAAGCTTGCAAGAAAAATCGTTTTATTTTTATGTCACAAAAAGTAGCTGAACATGAAATTTATATTCAATTTCTTCATTGATCGTATTACGTATAAAAACAATTTTGTCCACTATACTTCAAAACTAAAGTAAAGGTGTACTCGTAGCATCTGTGATTTTTCCAAGGTACAACGCAACGTTACGTGAGAATGTAGAGTTAAACAAGCTATAAAAGGATTTGAATGAACGAGTATGCCTTCCTCTACTAATTACTCGCAAAAACGAAAAAGTATATTCTTAATCTTAACCTCAACAAAGCTATACACTGTAACCTACACTACTCATTACCAGGGTATACAGGATGTATCAAAAAGGTTCAAAGAAAAGAATCAAGTTATAAAGGTAAATTCCTGTAAACTCTATGTAAGACCTTTTCGATATGCCCTGTATGGTGTTCAGGAGGATTAGCCATGATATTATTTTGTTGTAATATCTAAAATATATTCTATTAAAATATTCTTCAAAAACAACCAACCAAACAGCGTACAGTGCCATGAAACTGTTTTGTTTCATGTTGGTTTGAATGAATTTAAATTTTGTAGAAACGTCAATTCGAGATTTCCCACAGCTATGTTTGTAATGAGCGAACCAAAACAAATCATCAAAGCCTGCCCTGATAGACAAACACATCCATACGAACAAGTCTGAGAGCAAAGCAGTCGCTATTTACATACATACAGTGCGCAAGAAACGTCTGGAATAAATTCAGTATTTGTGAAAGTATACATTAACAAACAACATCATCGGATATGTCGGTCGATTTTCTTTTTTTCTTGCACACATTTCCATATAGAAATTGTATAGATGGCGTTGTTCAAGTTCCGGATATAATGTCATTGTTGATTTTTCTAAATAGCAACGATATGGTTTTTTTTTGATGGAATCTTCTAGATCAGCTCTCTCTAAGGAAAAAAGGAAAAAATATTTATTAACAATAAGAGACTGGAATGCAAGGATACATAAAGACAACAGAAGGGGATTAGGGTGCATGGGAGAATTTGGGGAACAAACTATAAACAAAAATGGAACTAGGATAATAAAGTCTAGCCAAGTAAATGACCTAACAATAGAAATTTTGTTTTGGTATCAGGAATTACAAAGCAAACCTACGTTCGTAGCGGAAGGAAGAAGAGCCAAAAATATAATCGACTATATTGTATAAATGTATATATACAGGATTTAAACAGAAGGAAGAGCCAAATTGGAAACTAATCACAAAAACGCACTAGTACTGCAGTAAACGAAAAACAAAGGTAGAATACAGTAAAGTTGTAATTCAAAGAATAAAGCGATCAGGGCAAAAAAGAAGCATCAGGAAGAAACGGATGAAGCAACAAACGAAAAATCAAATTTGATCGTAGAACAACAATGGAATAAATTTAAAGAAATAACATACAGCATAGCAAAAAAAATCTGTGGAAACATAAACATCACAAATCAACAAAAGGAAACCAGTTGATGAAATAAAGAACAACAAAAAGAAATAGAATAGAAAAAAAAAAGTATGCATACAGTTCATTAAAATGAGAACAAGATATAATAGAATAACACAGATTAAGAAACACAGTTAAAACCATGAATCGAAATGCAAAAAGAAAAAGCTGGGACAAGTTTGGAGAAGAACTAAATAAAAGCTATGACAACAATAACAGAGCATTTTTTGGAATCAAATAAAAGCACTCGGAGGCAGAAAAGAAAATTGAAAAAATAAGAGATTACAGTATGAAACTGAAAACAAAAGCAGATGACATAGTAAAAGTTTAGAAAGAGCATTACACAAACTAGTTCAGAAAAGAAAATGGAAACATACAGCTACAACAAAAAGAGAGCTTTGAAAAAGACAACGACCAAGATAGAAATATAAGTGAAGAAGAATTTGAAGTAATGAGAAAAACAGAAACAGCAAAAGCTAGTGGAGGAGATGTTATAGAGATATATATAGAAGACGAGGGCCAAAAATAGATGTTGAAAATAATACATGAAGTATCAAGATGGTTCTTTTATTGGTATAAAATACCAACTGACTGGGAAGAAAATTATCTGATACCATTACATAAAAAATAAGGTAAATCAGAATGCAGAAATTATAGAGCATTTGCCTATCATCAGCACCATTTAAATTACATACTAGGATAACAGAAAGAAGATTTAGGTCTAAATTAGAAAATCAGTTAGAAGAAGCCTTCCGGAAAGCAAGACAGACAACAACCAACATATTTTTCTTAGGAATACAATCGAGGTAAAATGAGCTCAGGGAGAAAACACATATTGCATTTTTTGACTTCAAAGCTGCCTTTGTCTTAGTAGACCCAAACTGTATCTGAAAAGCCGTGAAAGAATTAAACCTATCAGTGAAAATAAAGCAAGTCATAAAGAAGAAAAAATCTAAAAAAGAGGGTTTATGCTCGTTACGGATATCGAAAGATGTTCAATTCCGTAGCTCTAGTCAGAGATGGGTGTGGTTCAACCTAAACTTACCTTTAAAACAAAGGAAAAAGCTTACACGCACAGAAAGTCTCAATAATCCTATAAAAGATAATCAAAATTAAGGACGCCAGAAGCTGAAAATCCAAAACACCCTGTATATAAGCTCACATACGGTCAGAAGAGAAACAATATAAGAAGAAACATTAAAGAAAAAACAATGAGTCTAGATGCCAGACAACGTCAAATCAATCGGTCGAAATAGCGTGCCATCGAAAACAAGAAGCCACAACAGCATTACTCAATTTAAAAATTCTATTTCAGGCTTTATGACAGAAAAGAAGTGAAAACATCAACCACTTCACCAAACTTTGGGGTCAACAATTGTCAAAACACCAAAATTAAATTATTTCTCATTTTTATCATTTATCAAAGACTCCAACTAATTAATTTTTATCTTCAAGTCACCAATTCACAAGGATTCAACTCCTACAATTTAAATAAACTTGTCTCAATTAACAAATTTCATTTCAAAACATTTTAGAGACGCCAGTATGTTTAATCTTGAATTAAACAGATTATTTTCCATTTTAAAAACTTAATAATAATACAAAATCTTTTCAGAAACCATGCCCGGTTCCACAATCGACTTGACACTTAATTTAAGCAGAACAACAGATTTATAGCTTCTACCTATCGCTGCAAACATCATTTATCCAATAAAGAACAATATGGTGATTCTATTATCGAAGTACTAAAAGTTTAAGAACACAAACTAATCTACTCCAATGTTCTGTAGTGGAATCTCAATAATATGACTTTATACTGATTACTGAAACATGGTTTAATCATTTGTAATTAATTTATATGCATAAATTAATAAAGCAAGTCACAAATCAACCTCCCCACTAGCCAATATACGTCTACTTGTAGCGTTCCTGCTACAAAAGTTTGTAGCATTGAAGCAGATCTTACTGGCTACAATAGCAGCCCAAACAACTCTAGCCGAGGGTGTAGTAAGTACGCAACCTGGTAAGCAGTAAAATAACAAGGTGCCGTATCCTCTCCTAGAGCTCTATATTTATTCCTATCCTACCACCTAGCTTGTGGTTTGACTGCCGACGCTGTCGGTCGAGCCGGCCACCGTCGGTCAAGCCATGGAAACAGCTATCTCGATGTCGTCGTTGGCGCTCCAGCCGGTTCGTCGCCACTGGGTAGCTCCGTCCTCCATCCTGTACTGTGACTTGTGGTTTGGCTGCTGACGTTGAAAATCGAGCCGGTCTGTGGTCGATCAAGAAAATAACAACGAAGGTCAACCGTGCAAAAGGTTACGGTGCTAATTTCATAACAGCTTTGACGGAAATTTGCCCTTCCTTATCGGCTCCTGCTTTATACCAGAGGTATTTTCATGTCTAAACTTGCTTACGTTTGTTTAATAAAAGCATGGACGATAACATAATAGAGAGAAAGATTTTACGCCACACTCGATGGAATATTCTATGGTATCCCATTTAAATGTTTTTCGTTGTACCTGTCTTGCACGTTTCAGGATTAAAACTGGCGATTTTAGATGGTTGTTATCAGCAAAAATTCAACGAGGTACTGTAACGTTTTCAAGCTTAATTACCAAGTAAACGGCAGAACCGGTAGAATTTTGTTTTTTATTAGAAACGTCATCCATAATTCTTCATCTTTAGTACTGGATTGTAGAAGTTAATATTTTGGTTTTAAGGTGATGTAGTATTAGATTCAACTTTTTTTCAATACATAAATTATATTTATAAACAAAATTTTGGCACAGCAATGGCTAGCTCACTTTCGTTAACGATGGCTAACTTAGTGATAGGAGAGTAAGAAAACAACATTTCAAAAAAAGAGAAGTCTTTGATAATATTTTATTTTTCAAAAGATATGTGAACGGATGTATTACTTGCATGTATCAAAACAGAATACGACGTTATTAATAATTTTATTGGTTACCACCCAAGACCGTTGTAGTTATTAGAGAAAACTAGGATCTATTTTATCGAAGGCCCCTGGTGGTAAAGGCACACCAGAAAAAGAGTCACCAAACTAGCAAACATGTTTATTAGAAAATTCTTATTTTTTTTATGATTTGCATAGAAACAGAAAAAAATTTTGTCTTTAATTAGTTGACTGTTTCGTCAGAATTAAGAACAGATGTGATAAGTAAAGAATTTTCACCTACAATAAACAGAATAATAAAATAAAATAAACAGCTACAAAACTAATTAAATGTAATAAATTATTGGTTGTAGATTACATGTGTACTAGCGAAGGAAGAAATCTTTTAACAAAACTGCGATAACTAAATCATTGTTTAATATTGGCAAAATTAAGAAGAGGAATTTTTGCTTACTTTTTTCAAATTACTTGATATGTATGGTATAGTACATCATATGCAAGCTTTTATATTCTCCTGTAAATTCATGATAACATTACTGTGATAGCTTTGATGTAGCTGAGAAAGCCGTTTGGTCATTACAATGATTAATATATTGTTACGTTTTGACAAAAACGTGTATTTATTTTTAATAATTATTAATTTTTACTTAATTTATTACAATTTCTTTCCAGTATTTATTTACACTAACTTATTTATTTATTTATGTACAGAATAATTTATTTATCACTAATTACATTTATTTCGTTCGTAACTACACGTGGTTGTTTAGTGTAGAACTAAACTAACTCTATTTATGCTACCGCTTATATAAGTTTCCTCGTTGCTCTTGATGAGTCCAGAAGACTCGCGCCTTTTCTCGCACATTCGACGGTCAGAAACTCTGGACAGTGCGAGATCTCTTCGGCACATTCGACTAGCAACGACTGTTCGACACCTCTCCAGTATGTTCGAGGGATCACTCGTTACAATATGTAGATACCGTTTCACTTTATTGTGAGTTTTTAACATAGGCCATTCCTTTAGTGCTTTATTTGTTTCGTTCTGAATTATGTTCAATCGGTTCGCTATTGCAGGATGAATAAATATTCTTTCGTGCTATTATCTATTTCAAAGATTTATTATTAGTAGGACTGGATGTAGCTAGAAAACGCCTTAATAAATTCCAACTTCTAACCAACCTAATAATAATAATGTTGACGACTGAACAAATAAAGTATTGCACATTTCTGAGATCGACCCCAAGTCATCTATACAAGAAACTTTACCAACACAAGCATTCCATACGTACCTACACAAAATAAATTTGTTCATCCCAAGATAAGATTAAGCTGCATTGTTTCATTCAAATTTTAATAATTCTTTGATTTTATCACGTGCCTACCTCTAAATATGATTCATTTTGCCTACCTTTCTACGGCATGTCTGATCCAAAGACACGACAATTCTTAAGTTTGAAACTGTGCTTCAAAATATTATTTGTTTTTCTCTTACAGCATGCTTGACTACAATGGGGGATGGTCCTTCGATTTGGTACTGTCTTACCAACTATTATTATTTCTTTTCTAACAGCATACCTGACCAGAATGCAGGAGACAGCATTAGTTGCAGAGTACGAAACATTCTTCTGCTTCCGTACAAAAAATGCTGTTCATTCGGTTTAGCGCGAATTGCTAAAGTGAACCTGTACTTATAAAGTTTGAAGGTTGTACGTTTATTGTCCACTAAATAAAAAAGCTATTCCTGTTAACGTTCAAACTAACATGCCTGAATGGAGGACGGACGACGATATACAAATCACCACACGGAAGACAAAGAGGGAACGAACGTTTTTTGATTTCCTTATTTTTACGGCAATTTTCAAGCCCTAATTTTGCATGATTGTCGAGGACGTCTTTTGCTTATTTGGAGAGGCAGCGAGCGCCATCTCTGAACTTTTTCTCGTTTTGCACCGGCGTCATACTGTGTGAAGGAAGGACGCAACGTCTTTCCGCGATCACCGCCCGAGGTGTTCATTGTCCGACAAGTAAAAACGCTATTTTATCCGGCTTATACCAACCGACGTCCGCCTGCAATTTGTTGAAACACTCAAAAATTTAAAATCTTTGAAGTGGGTAAAGAACGACAATATATAAATTACCGCTACTGCGCGCAAGACAAACAGGACACCAAAATTTCTTTTTTGCTTTTTTTCAAGAGGAAACTAGCGTCTGCGTCGTTGCTTTCGTCATCGCGTGTTCTGGCCCGCTCCCATTTTGGTTTCGAGAGTTTTATTTCTTTTGAAATAGAGAGATAAAGAAAGAATTAGAAAGAAACGGAACGGGTCCTCGAAAACGCTACGGACTTTTTGGTTTCCTAATATAGGCCGGTTCAGATCACCAGGAGACCTTCGATCCTAGTTTATTTTTTGGGAAACAGTTTGTGTCTCACGAACGTCCGGCCCTATCGAGATGGGATTTTGAGCTTTTGTTCTTTTGACAGATATCCGGTATGTCAGGAACGGATGGACCCATCAAGATGGAACTTTGGTCGTTAGGTATGGCGGCGAAAGGTCTTTCACAAAATTTGGACAAGAATAACCGTCTATTATTTTTTTTCCAAGCAGTCTGTATCTCAGGAACGACTAGCGCTATCCAAATGGGACTTAGCTAGCTAAGTCTACTGCAGGAATGCCTTTCAAAAAATAATAGCGACTTTTATGTGTTTTCTTGCCATTAATGGCTGGTCCTGTAGAGAGGAAGCATGGACTGTTGGGAAAAGCTCTTGAAAAAGATACGAACATCATCGTTCGAGGACGTAGCCCGACTTACGGCCACCACACCGAAGGTGGCCCATTCGAGGGCACAGACTAAGCAGGGACCACGGAAAGTGGCCCATTTGAGAGTGCAGCCCGAGCCATAATACCAGTTTAGATACATCTTGTATTTCAGAAACGGCTAATCGTACAGAAGTGGGACCGGAGTAGATTGATGCAGTGGGGGAAGGCCTGCAAAAGATGTGTGCGGGACCTACTGCAGTTTGTTTTGTTTTCCAAAAATATCGTAGCTGCAAAACGGCTGTTTTTATACCGATCGAACTTTAGTAGGCGGGTGTGGTAGAAAGTAAGGCTTGCATAAAATGCGAGCGGGACCGGCCACCTAAGCGAGGACCTAGAGGTAAAGCGATGGACCTCTGCCATAGCGGCACCTCTAGTAGAATAATTACTATATGATGATGATATAGTATTAGTGGCGGATTTACACAGAAAAATGCAAGCACTACAAGATTTTTGGATTGAAGAAATCGCAAGAGCAAAATCAATAATAAATATAAAGAAGTGTAAAGAAACGATAGTTAACCAGAAAGAAAGACAGAACAGAATGCCGCTAACATGTGAAAGACAACAAATTGAAATGCTATCAGCATATGAATACCTGGACGTAATGTACACAAATGATGGAGAAATGGACTTAGAGATAACAAATGGAGCAATAGAGGTCACTTTAATTTACTATGCATTGAATAATATAGTATTTGGCAAGAAAGATATAGACAAAAGAATCAAGCTTAAAGTATACAAGTATAATACAATTTTAATCTCAACATTACTATATGCTAGGGAGACATAGATAAGAAATAAGAAAACCTGTGATGAACAAGGCTGATAAGAGTCAGTTAAACTGGTATGGTCATATACGAAGAATGGGAGACCCAAGACTCGCTAAAAGAATATTTGAAGCAAGAAGAAACGGAAAAAGGACAAGATGGAGGCCCAAAAATCATGGTTGAAGCAAGTGCAGGAAATATGCAGAAAGATGAGCAAGACAACACAGCAAATAAATGAGTTGGCGAGAGACTAGAAGAGTTGGAAAAAATAGGTAACGGAAGACAGGAATTAATGAGAGAAAGAAGTAAGTGACTTCTATGGGCTGTAAAATTTTCCGACCATAAAGATGTCATTATTATATAACCAAAAAACAACGTCCTTAAGACGTCAACATATCAACTGGGATGATTTTTGAATATTTCTAAGCTTTTAAAATATTTTAAAGAAATTACGTCATACAATGATAACTAAGATACTTAAACATGATTTAATTTTATATTTTGACAAGAAATAACATTCTTTTAAACTTGATAGTGTATTTCAAGTGGTAACCATACATATTAAATTTTATGTTATTAACTAGTAGTGCCTTTATTATATGTGTTATTCAAGTAAAGTAATAGTGTCAACATTAACATAAGCTAAATTAGTAGTGTCTTCTTTGCATTTGATTTGATTAGAAGTGAGTTCAGGAACTTCTTCAATCCATATTAGTTTTGTCTTAATCCTCTCAATAAGGAACATGCAGACCACGCTACCCTCAATACCTAAAATGTTATAATCATTTAATAATCAGTTCATTACATAATAATATGTGCTTACCTTCACGACAGTTTCTGCATTAATAGTAATTAAACCACCAGCTTTTATAGTAATTCCATTTTGGGAATTCTGAATCATAAGCAATAACGTAGCTTGCAAACGAGAGAAGTTGTGAAAATACCATTTAGAAGAATAGACTGCGTCTGAGACTGCTAAAGCCTAAAACATATGTTATAATGAAAAAAGAAATTTTTGTGCAACAAATAACTTAAATTCATATGTGTAGTTCAAATATTATTAGAGTGCTACGTGTTGAATATACTATGCAGGCTGATGTCCGACGATTGCATTTTGTAATATGATGTGTGTGTCACATTGCACGTACAGTAGTACATGTTAACGCTATATGCACTGAGATTGTATTACTATTTGGTATTGAAATTTTTAAACAATAAGTATGATGTGACCTTGTTTTGGAAACAAAATAATAACCAACCTGGAAACGTGTACTAAAGTGCAAGTGTAGCTTCCCTAAACATTTAAACAACCAAAGTGCTATCTACTTAACTACAGGTGCCAAATAAGCGTTAATTAATGCTAATTTATACCTCGTTTGCAATATAATTGGCTGCTATGCAATAGAAACATAGTCGGAAACTCAGCATAAAAAACAAAGACGTATGTCTTACTTGAGCTTGGTAGGAATGGCTAAAAAGAGAATGAATTTGCAATTGACATCTTAAATTTATGAAAACACGTGACGTTGGACAAAACATTCTTTGGAATAAGATACTAATCCCACACTGAAATGAAAGAAATTCCATATACCGTGGCGTCCTACGACAGGTGTTTTCTATAATTCCATAATTTTATTAAATTTCTAATCACCTCTCAATTGCAGTGAATAGTTCTACACAAATTAAGGGACCAAGAGTGGCATATATAATCAGCAACATCAAGGAATGTGCTTGTCTGAATATCTTAAGAAACCTGCAAAACAATGTTGTAATTTCGAAAACACATTCACTCGTAAGCATACCTTAATATTAGTCTATGGTGCTGAATATAAATTTCCATTTCATCATACCTATTGATATTTGGTACTGACTCCTCTAAACAGTGAGACAGAATTCTAAACTGAATAACTATTTCAGCACAAAATCCTAAGTACAAACAGTCGACAATAGCTAGGAAAATTGCACCTAGGGGTACCACAACTGCTTCTTCAACCATCACAAAATAATAAAGAACTCGATGATTTTGCAAAGTCCAAATTCCAAGTGGCAGTACATTTTCTAATAACGGAACTATTGCCACTACGATTAAGCATATCATTATGCTCAAAAGAAAAAGTTTTTGGAAATACACAATTATATAATAGGCTGAGTTCATTTCCATTTTGAAATCCTCACTACATCTGCTAGAATTCCAAAACAGTTTGGTCTTTCCAAAAAGTTTTATAAAATCATTGTTGCGGTATATTAAATTGGCTAGCATTCCGAGCATCTAAAATCAGAGAAAATATTTGCAAATAAAATTGATGTAGGGCTAGTCCAGATTTGAAACTTTAATTATTTTTAAATATTTGCTTACCTGTACGAATCCAAATATTGCTTCCAAATTGCGTACAAATTCAGATACGTCCTTTTCAATATTTATAAACTGTATCAAACCCATTGCAATTAGGTTAATCAGAGATAAGCCAAATATAACTATGAAAGAATTTCTTTTCAATGCGTTTGCAGAAAACAAGCCAAGCTTGCGTAACCATAGCAAGGGTAACTTCAAAGTTTCTGGTACTTCAGTGTTTAGTTGTTGCATGTTTGATTTATATGCTGTAATAAAAAAATATAGTTAGGTATCATATACAAGGTAATTTATTATTTATTTATTAGAACAATACAAGTGCATTGCTGCATTTTGTTTATGTCCTGATTAAATAATTAAATACAATTACATTTCCATATCTTCATATGCAAATGCACATTTCGAGCGTTTTTGAAAATAAATGTATCTTCAAGGGCAAAATATTGATTCTATCGGACTTCCTGATTTAATAAAGACTAATTACGGGAATAAATGCAGATTGTGCGTTTAAGATTAAAACCATAAATCAATAACTTAAAATATACAGGTAGACCAGGTCCATGCTATTCTTTGTTTTATTTTTATAGTTATAGCATAGCTACTGTGCATCTCTCAATGACATTTCAGCAATACATTTCCGTATTTAAGTAGAAAAATCATAAAGCCCATTTAGTAATTTTAAGAAACGTTCTCAAAGTGACGTTTTTGGAAGAATAAGAGCATTCAACTGAGAAGTAATTTAGTTACAGCTATAAGTCGAAAGTTGCCCTTCTTAAGTCCAATTCTTAGAGTTCTTAGTCTTCTTAACTAAATAATGAATAAACTATATATCGCACCAGACTATCAATAAATTTTTAATAAAGAGCCGGGACACCTAAATCAATAGACTTTTATGAAGACTTGTATTGTATTAATATCTGCAAAGGTACCCTCCAAAAAATTACAAAATGAGAGTTTTGTAAATGTCATAATCAGATGTTTTTTTTGTAAATAATTCACACTTTTTGACATGTGTTATTTGTTTGAGTTGTCAAAACGTTATAGCTATAATTTATGTTAAGTAAAGCCTATATTCTAAAGGTAAAACGTTTTATTACTCATCTCAGTAAAGTTTTTGAAAAAAAAATTATTGTATGTAGATGAATCAATAATAAGGAAGAACTGTGTGGTCCCAATGTATCAAAGTACACTAGAAGAATTTTAAAAAATATTTGGGCCTCTTTGGAGAAAACAACGGATGTGGAGCAATGATGAACTGCAAATTTTATTTTTGGAATTTTTGGAAACGTGGACGAGAAGAACAAATCATATTGTTTGGCAATTAAAGTTTTAGAAAAACTCAATTCAACTATTGCTGCTTTTTTAAATAACACATTATGCCTTTAGTGGTCGGAAGGAATGCAGTATTCACGTGTTTAATTAGTTTGCACCGCGATGGAGCACCTTATATTCAGAAAGCTATGATTGAATTACAAGATTTGTATCCTAAAACAATACATGTTACGTAGCTAGCATAGGACTTATTTCAAATAGCTGAATTGATTCCCTCTCTGTATTCCAATGTATAGACGTTAAGCTCCTCAGTAAAAATTTTTCTTTCTGAATGCTCCTTCCCGGCTAGTTACGTTTAGGGGATATTGCAGGCACCGACATATCTTTACCCTTTTCACACGATGGAGTACCTGAATTAAGGCTGCAAAGTATTAAGCAAACAATTTTAAAATTATTGAAAAATTTTAAATAAATTTGATCTTACAGAAACACAAAGCATACAA
>VTPC01086569.1:0-16849 GCA_011009095.1 Ignelater luminosus | reverse complement strand
TTTTGTAATTTCAAAAAGTGGGCTATTCCAAGAATATTACTATTATTTTTAATATTCGTTTTACTTCTAAAACCATACTATTACAGTAAAATACTGACAATTTTTAATTATTATGAACGGTCTTCCTAAAACAACTGAATCATTAAACTCAAGGTCTGCTCTTGTTACGACTCTTCCATATTTAATAACAGTCCAGTAAAATAAGGCGAAATTAAGGCCAAACCTCCCAATAAAAGATACAAATCTGAAAATTTGCATAGACATTTGTCTCAATGTTCTAAAGACGGGCTGAGAGGTCTCATGAAATATCGTGTCCGCTAGTCAAGATATCAAAGGTCAAAGGTCACGAAAATCGTGTTTTTACAAATATCTCGCTTCCTGTGGCTCGTATGTCGTTGAAGGTTCTTACAAAACTTGTAGAGCATAATATTCTCTACAAGTTTGGTTTTAAGCATTTTTTTGTATGGTTAGTCGTTTTCGAGATAGATCGCGGAGAGTGGGAAGCGCGCATCCGTTTATAGGTTAACACTATGTAAACTGTGGAGCATTGTACACCTTACGAAGTTAATTATATAATAAAATATTATTATTGTTATTATTAAAGTTAACAATCTGTTATTGAAATTAAATATTTTAAATACATTATGAGCAATGTGAATGCATCAGTTAATGCGACCCAACATCTGCCCCGTTTAACAAAAGAAAACTGCAAATTATAATAATGTCAGTCAGCTCAATTATTTCAACAGACAAACTGCCTTCCAAATACATTATTTGAAAATAGAATACGTGTTCTTTTAGCAATGTAAAATGCTTCAAGATCAGAACACTGTATTGACAATTTCAGGTACACACAATTTATCAAATCAACAAGACTCCACAGACCGGTGGAGTTATCATCTCTTCCATCTACAAGTGCAGCTGCTCGTCAGCATATCTATCGGACCTACTTCCAGATCCAGACTGGTTAGGGAAGAATTTACAACCTGAAAACTGGGGGTGGGATCCAGAGAACGAGATTCTGAAGCCGACAACATTATTGCCACCAACACCGGACGAACTATTGAAAAGAATCTTCTGCAATTTTAACAAAGGTTGTGGCATGAACTGTGGATGTAGGGAAGTAGGATTGCAGTGCTCCATAGTTTGTGGTCAGTGTCACGGCAAGCATGCTTCAGCGCATCATCAATATCAAATGATTTTGATACAGAAAATAAATTTGTTCCTGAGAGCCTTGAGGTTTTAAAATCCAATGTAACGGAAAACAAGAATGACTAAGGATCTGGAAATTGAATTTGGGCAATCAGAAGAAGAAGAAGACAACAAAGACGAGAAATCTTTAGACGCTTGCCTACTGGTGATGGTATTGAGAGGTGAACCAAGTAGCTTTTGATACTGTTTACTAGGAGGTTGCGTATTGCATTACATCAGTACAACATGGATTATACCTATCGAGGATACCATGTGAAACAAACCGCCTTGCATTCTACTTCAATCAATAATATATTATATCATATAATTAAGTCGTAAAGTGTACTATGCATCTGGCTCCGCAGTCTACATAGCATTAAGCTATAAACGGATGCGCGCTTCCCAGTCTCTGCGCTCTATCTCGAAAACGACTAATCATACACTTGTAGAGAATGTTATGCTTAACAGTTTTGTGATAACCTCCAATGATATGGGAGGCATGGAAAGCGAGATATTTGCATCTAACCGATTTTCATGACCTCCAACCCTTGATATCTTGACTAGCGGACACGATATCTTATGAGGCTTCTCAGTCCGTCTTTAAAACGTCAAGACAAAGGTCTATGCAAATTTGCAGCTTTATACCTTTCATTCCGAGGTTTAATCCTTATTTTACTGGATTATAATTATTCAACACCCAAGTAGGATTTAGTCTAAGGTTTCAAGATTCACATCACGTCAACATTTTGTCCAATGGTGAAATGTCTGCAATAGGCTGTCTAATATCATGCATAAAGCAAGCTGGAGCAACAAGGACTTTTCCCAAAAAGGCATGATGCTCGGTTGAATGGATTCTTTACAGCTTGCGACGTTTAATCTTTTTTGACCAAGATGCACCAATTTCGGTTACAGAGGACACGTTTTCATACAGTCTTTACAACGATGATAAAAGGCAAAACTTAGATGTCATGCCTTGTTTGCCCTTTTTGAGCAAATGCGAAAAAGGGTAGTACAGATAAATAAGTTATTTTAGTGCTCACCCCTGTCTTGAGTCTCCCAACGACAGTAGATTGTTCCTTGTTACATACAAAGTTGGGTTTTCAACGAATACCATCAGTGACCCATATTAAGGGTTCTACGTTAACAGATCACCCCTTTTCTCAGACCCTCGTGGCGAGTTTGTTTGTTCATGATAAAATTAATGAATTCATTGAACAGGCCCGAAGTATATAGCATAATGATTCCGTTCTTTACATTTGATTCTGCATCTTGGTCTTTCTAACGAATTTGTTTAAAAGATTCTTCTTTTATAGAGAGTATCCGTTTTTAAAAAGACAGGTTTCGAAATTACAAAGAAGCATAAATTTGCTCGCATCGACTCTATCAAACTCATTAGGTATTAAGCGAGCCCAAAATAGAATTTTAGCGGCAATTTCTTAAAAAAATGGTTAAATAACATTCTTATTTCATCTAATTGTTAAATATCATGTCTTTTTTAACATAATATCATAAAACTATTATTTCTTTATTTATTTTAATAAATAGACAGACTAGTCTGCTACCTCCAGAGTTTACTTGTTTATATTGACGAGCAAAATTGAATTATCCTGCCAGTCTTCTTGTAGACGGAATTCATCAGCCCTCTTAAAAAACAAGAGGGAAACATGAAGGAAACTGATCTCGTTAAATTAACATACATTAACAAAATATGCATAACTTCGAAGATATAAAACTTTAAATAATTTGACCCATCGTTTGATATCTGAAACTTTTGTTAACATATTCAGTAGAAATAGCTATATAGCCACATTGACTTTGACTATTTCTGGCTTCAAAGCAGCTAACTTTGTAGTCGTCTTTGACCTTTGCACAACACTGTCATTTTAAATGCTTTACTTACTTGCGCAAAAAGAAATACTGGCTTGTTTAAGTTGTTACGTGCAAATACGGGTTTAGTGACTCTTCGGTATACGTAACACAATACAAACAAGATATGCCACTTTTGAACTAGCTCTACTTTGTCGAAGATGGGTCGGGGTCAAGGAGGGCCTAGGACCTGCGGTAGACGGCAAGAGATACGATACTTTAAAAAGGACACAAGCCTTGCATCAGCTTGACTTATATTGGCGAGGAGTCGGTCTCAAAGCTAACCAACTACTCAGGTCACTGAGAGAAACCAAATATGACAGTCGTTCCGGAAAAATAGCTTCCGTGAAGGTGTTAGAGATTATTCTGCTGCAACGGATTACGTACATATATGTTAGAACTAGCTTTAAATGCCTCCAGCATACGCAACAGGAGTCCGGCGGGAGCTTTCTCCAGGCATGCTATGATTCCTGCAACAAAATCTAATACGTGCGTCTTCGAAAAGAAAACAATAGGCAAAGTTATAGCAAGAACATGAAATAGGTTACCAAGACTAGGTACACAGTTCTCCCCGGTGCATGATTACTTTATAAACAAGAACGATAATTTCGCAACAAATACGTACAATTCACAAACACAATATGTACAACTAAACTCACAAACATCACATAGACGCTGCATCTCGACAATCCACTGCGCGCGCTGGCTCTGAGCGTCTTGACAACTGTAAAGTAGGCCAGTTGGCTGCAGGGGAATCCCACGGATTCAGTAAGAGTTAATTACGATATTTATTTGTTCACAACAATACGGAGCTATTTATCCAGTAGTGTAAAATGTTACGATGAGGTACAAACAAGATACAAACGACAAACATCCTGTTCGCCAGGGAAAGACTTAGTTTTCCGAAGAACTAGAAATGCCAAAACGTTTACAATCCGGTTAATTACCGGGACAGGTTATACTTTAATTCCGATAGCTGCATTCAACGGGATTTGGGTTTCCTTTTATTTTTTTATTTGTGTTATTGTTTTTTATTTTAACAAAGAAAGGCTTGTTTAATTTAATTAAGTCAAATAAAGATACTATTTCGTGTCACAATTTTTGGTTTTTATTAAATCTTCTTATGTAAGTGCATATTCACGCGTGCCCTTGGATTCAGAGAAAAAGACTCTAAGAAACAGTTGAAAAAAGGATGGCATTGAATTTAAAAAGAAACACCTGACTATCCTTTCGTTCGTACTATTATTTTATTTTAAAGACGATCTAGCTGTCCTTGTAGATTTCTCAAAATTATATTATTCGGTTTTTAAATCGTATAAATCGGACAAAAAATAACTAAACTACAGCGCGTGGCGTTTTTTTTTTAAAAACAGCCTGTATATACCTATAGTCCAGTCAATAAGCTGGGAAAAAAGACCGAATAAAAAAAACACTCAGCTCGAATTTGAAAACACTTTTTTGCAATGAGTTCTATATGACCCCAGGATCATTCATGACTATTCAGACCTATCCCCCCGCCCCCCTTCTGCATAAATTCGCAAAATGAACCCTTTTAACCACCCCCTTTCTTGAGATTTCTTTTTATTTGTGAAAATGTGTGAATTTTAGCTCAACAGTGGTTTTTAGAAGGGTCGCTGATCACGAATTCGGCATTAGTTTTCGGGAAAAGTAAACCTGGCCGTGGAAAAACGAAAAATTTTGCCTAATTTCTAGAAAAATTCTTCTTGCTCGTGAAAATTTGGAATTTTAATTCGAAAGTGGGTCCTAGGGGTTCTTTTTGGTCACTGATCACAAATCTGATATTAACTTTCGGGAAAAACCACTCTGGCCGTGGAAAATCGACAAAATTTGCACAATTTCTGAAAACATTTGGAATTTTAGCTCTAAAATAGGTTCTAGATAGTTTTTTGGGTCGCTGATTACAAATCCTATGTTACTTTTCCGGAAAAACCATTCTGGCCGTGGAAAATTGGAAACTTTTGCCATTTTCTTTATTTTTCTTATGTTTAACCGCTCTTAGGTGGCACGTCATCTAGCTTTCGATGTAGTCGACATGTTTGGAACCAGTCTTTACTGTTGCAGTGAAAATTGCGAAAAACCCGTGGAAAATAATTGGGAAATTATCAAAAAAACCGTGTTACATGTCGATTTCAGGGTAATAGCATGCTGCCACATCGAAAATAACAACGAAAACATCTAAAAAACTTTTTTTTTAAATTCTTTAATTTTTCACGGCCAAGTTGGTTTTCCAAACAACTAATATTGGATTCGTGATTAGTGACTCAAAAAATTATCTAGAACCCATTTTCGAGCTGAAATTCTAAATTTGTTTCCAAAATTGGGCAGAAGTTTCCGATTTTCTACGGCCAGGGTGGTTTCCGGGAAAACTAATATCGGATTCGTGATCAGCGACCAAAAAAACCTTCTGGGACCCATTCTCAAGTTAAGATTCCAAATTTTCACAAACAAGAAAGCTTTTTCAGAAATTAGGCCAATTTTCCGTTTTCCACGGCCAAATTTACTTTTTCGGAAAACTAATGCCGGATTCGTGATCAGCGACTCAAAAAACCTGAAAACCATTGTTGAGCTAAAATTCACACATTTTTACAAATAAAAAGAAGTCTCCAGAAGGGAAGTGGTTAAAAGGGTTGATTTCGCGATTTGAGGCAGAAAGGGGGGGGAGGTCTCAATAATCATGAATGACCTTGGGGTCATATTGAACTCATTGCAAGAGAGAGTTTTTAAATTCGTGCTGAGTGTTTTTTTTTATCAATTGACACGGCAACATCTTTATCTTTGATCCGCAGTGTGAAATATTTTGGGTCGCGTTGTTCGACTTCAAACGGGCCCTCATAGTGCCTTTTTTGTTCGATCTACGCGAACAAACACCTGTGAGGATGTCGTAGGACCGTTGTAGAGGTAAATTCCGCAAGCTGATTTGTGTCGAGTGTTTAGTGGTTGTAAAAGGCCCATTTTCCAAATTAAATTGGTCACAAACGAGTCTGTGTCTATTGGTATTTTTGATTCCCGAAAAAACTTTCTAGAAAATCGTATGGATTTAGCATATACCATTTGCGCGATAGGGTGGCTTGCATTTCTACGCACTGCAGATCTTAATTCAAGTAATGTTGTTGGCATCGTTCAGATAATGGAAGTATTGTACCCAATTGCAGTTTTATAGTCCTATGTAGGCGTTCTATTTTACCGTTTGATTGCGGATGATAAGCAGTCGTATGTTGTACCTTCACACAGCAAGGCCCTGCGAGGCTGGGAAATAATTCAGATTCGAATTGTCTGCCTTGGTCCGTAATAATTCGAGAAGGCACATCAAATCTTGTGATCCACTGCTCGTAAAGCGTTCTAGCCACGCTTTCAGCTGAGATTTGTTTTACTGATATGACCTCCATCCAACAGATGTAATGGTCGATGATTGCGACACAGTAGGAGTATCCATCCGAAGGAGGTAATGGTCCAACTATATCAGTATCTATAATATCAAATTTTTCATTTGGTTCGAGGTACCTGCTAGCTTGAGACCTAGTATGTCTATTTATTTTATTTTTCTGACGGGCAATGCAAGCTCGTGTCTATTTCCTGATTTTGTTTTTTATATCAGGCCAAATATACCGAGCAACTACCTCCTTGACCGCTGACTTGATGAAAAATACTCATTCGATAAGTTGCTGGGATAAATGTGCGAATGTTAGTTGTGGATATGTCGCACCAAAGAAATTTATCAGATGGCAATCTATGTTTCTTGAAATCGAGACTAGACTTGCCACCTTGCAAGACGTTTTCTAGTTCTGCATCTCCTATTGG
Organism: Ignelater luminosus; assembly: GCA_011009095.1. Classification (NCBI taxonomy): domain Eukaryota; kingdom Metazoa; phylum Arthropoda; class Insecta; order Coleoptera; family Elateridae; genus Ignelater; species Ignelater luminosus. The sequence goes on along the minus strand of VTPC01086569.1, from coordinate 9,973 downwards.
AGCACCTGCGACCAAATCATAATCTAGTGCTTTCATTTTATCAATACTGGACAGCGTATCCGCTATAATATTGTCGTGTTCGTTGATGTGAATAATCTTGTTAGAAAATTGGAATATATATTGAAGATGCCTTTGTTGTCTTGGAAATGCTTTGTCATTTTTCTGTTTGAATGGAAACGTTAGTGGTTTATGGTCTTTCATTATTGTAAAATCTCTCCCTTCTGACACACGTTTGAAGTGTCTCACAGAGAGGTATATTCTCAATAGTTCTCGGTCATAGGTTCTATTGATTGTCTGTGTCGTGGTCAGTTTTTTTGAAAAAAATGCTATTGGTTTCCAACCATCTCCTTCGTAGTGCTGAAGTACTGCTTTTACGGCCAACTCAGATGCATCCGTACATAAAGCTAAGGGGAATCGCGGATCTGGAAAAGTAACCATCGCCGCAGTTGCAAGATCCTCTTTATACTGTTCGAAACATGCCTTTGACTCCTCGGTTCAATTAATTTTCCTTTGATCTCTTTCCTTGGCCCCTTTTAAATAATCATGGAGAAGAGACTGTGTGTGTGTGTGTGCAGCATTTTTGAGATAACGTCGATAGAAATGTATAATACCCAAAAAGGTATGGAGTTCCTGAACAGTTTGAGGTAATTTGTAGTTTATCAGGAAGCGGTTTAGAGCCATTCTTTGTTATGTGATATCACAGAAATTTTTGTTCGTGTACGGCCAAAACTGATTTCGAAATGTTAATACGTAAACCATAGTTATTGAGTCTATCTAACACTTGTTGTAAGTGATGCTGATGCTCTGCGAGAGAAACATACGCTGTCAGAATATCATCTAAGTAAGGAAGTAGAAAGTCCAGTCCATAAAATACTTTGTTCACAAATCGTTGAAACGGCGAGGCATTACGCAAGCCAAGATTCGTGACATTAAACTCGTATAAGCCAAAAGGAGTTATAATTGCTCTGTTTTCTTTATCTTCTTCCGCAATTGAAATCTGATAATACGCTTTAGACAGATCAATTTTAGAAACAGTTGTTTTGCTTTTAAGTATGTGATGATAGTCTTTAATACTAGAAATTGAGTATCGATCTAGTACGGTCAAATCACTCAAACGCCTATAGTCACCACATGGTCTTGCTGTTCTGTCTTTTTTTGATTCACCATATGTAGTGGACTGGTCCACGAAAAGTTTGAAGGGCGTACAATATCATTGTCTAGCATAAATTGGAATTCTTTGTTTTCATCTGGAATTGACTTTCGTTGGGGGGAGGGGTATTATTGACACTTCTGTTCCACTATCCACTAGAAAACGAATTCCGTTTTTTCAGTCGACGACAAATAGGCGGTATCTACGACTTTTGGCTGCTGATTCAAGTTTTCCAAATCCTACTACGACTTCAGTTACTAGGTCTTCGTGTAGCGTTGCTATTCTTGCCGTAGGATCTTTTCCTAACTTGCAAAAATGCGATTAGTTTTCTTAGCTAGGCTATGTCCGAAGATATAGGTATTTTTATCTCGAGTGTTATTCTGGGCTGCTATTGTATATATTTCTGACTGGGGGTTTATTTCAGCTATCTTATCAGCTATTTCGAGTAGTTTATCCAAATTCTCATCGCTGATGAGAAGAATATATCTGATATTTTTGAGCATTTTAATAATCCAGAATTCTGTTATGTCTTCTCCAGCCAAGGTTTTCATTCGACGTGACAATTGGCTGGGTTTTTCGTTCCCAAGATCCAAACCAGTTTCGAGTCGCTTGATTCTTTTATCTGCACTCTCTTTGAAAATATTCAAGAATCTTTTCCTAGAAGCAGAATATTTATCTTCTCTGGCAGTTTGAATTATGTCTTAAATATTCACCGTATCTAGGCTCCATTAGAGACACTAGGTAGTTACATTTGGTCTCTTCTGTAGTAATTCTGTTTATCGCGAATTGGCCTTCCACTTGGAAAAACCATATTTCTGGTTTTTGCACCAAAACGGCGGAATTTCTATGCTTACCCTGTCGATAAAGTTGTGATTTGGACGCACAAGATCGTTTCCTGCAGCCCTCGGTTCATTCGATAAGGAATTGTTGTCTTTTTTTTGTTGTTGCGCCGGTTATTTATATTATACGTTTATTATATTTAGGTGTCTGTGTTTAATAATAAAACTCACTTGATTACTTTATATTTATTTGGTTACTTATACATTGACTCCTTGATCAGAACTCATTAACTAACTAGCGCGACTGTGGCTTTATATATACAGGGTGATCATTTTAAAACTTCCCTCCTTGAATAACTCTTTAATTAGTAAAATTATCAAAAGTCGGTGAAAAATGTATTTAATTTAATCAATACATTTCTTCTCTAGTTCACGAACGGCTGGACCACTTTTAATTTTCTTTGATGTAAAAGATTGAGAGTTTTATACCCTTTAAAATGATATATCACACATAGGGTAGTGGCATTTAAAATTTTGGAGAGGGGCGGCTGGGGGAAGGGTGGAAGTTTCAGAACTGACTAAAGTAGGTTATTAAATGTCCCCCTCCAAACCAAAAGCAACGCCTTTTAGCGATTTTTGATAATTGTACTGATTAAGGAGTTATTCAAGGTGGGAAGTTTTAAAATGATCACCCTGTATATATACTGCTAGGGAAAGCGTAGGTACGTGATTCGACTAGATTCTAGAATCTTCTCGCTGTTTCTTTAGGCTTCTACTCGCATCTAGTAAACGCTAGTACATTAGAATTATTAAAATCTATTAAAACACTAAATTGTTGAATAATTTTTACATTCTAAATATATTTAAATTGTTCTTTAATGTTATTACTTTTAATTATTAGTTAACTGATATCTATATAGAGAGTACACAACGCTATAGAAAGCATGCGGCTGGGAGGTCATCTTCAAGCGTGTATCCAATCTCGGATTGGACGTGCTAGACCATGCGTTCAAGCTGGAGGTCGTAGTTTTGAACAATTATTATAATTATTGTTCTTTCTTTGCCACTTCTTCAACTTTATTAATTTAAATTTGTTATAATCTTCTAATAAATAATGCATTTAACGTTACTTGTTGAATTTTCAATTTAATAAACAAAGATATCTGTATATTGCAATTTGATTTCTACTTGTAGTAGCTGTAGACCACACAGGGTTGGTTGTTTCAGTTGTGTTAGACGTTTCAAGTCAAGGCTAGGCTAGTGTTTAAATTGCTGTATTACAAGATTCGGTTATAGACAGAAGTTCTCAAACATAGTACCCAGTTATTAAAACTCTGAAACTATACGATTTTTGCTTATGCAGTTTAACGTAGATCGATTTCTTTTATGCCCCTATACCATCCTTCAGCAGGAAAAAAAAAGTTAAGAATCATCCTGTATTGTGTGTAAATCTATCTGTGCTACGAACTTTCGAAATGAGTTGCGATTTTTAAATATTTAACTGTATTTAATCATTTCTATTTGAAGAAATAACGTAGTGTTAAATGTTTGCAATACTAGAAATAATAATTTTATTAATTCAAAGTCCGTAATAACCTTTTGCGTGTACATGGGATAATTAAGGTATTGCCCACGTTTAGCAATTTAAACATTTAAAGTGGAATTAACTTTGGGCCTACCCTACTGTATGATATATAGTTTATGATTATCCAACAATGTTTATTGTGACCTATAAAACGTACCGCAATATGTAAATCAACCCTAATCTGTTTTGTTTAGATTATCTGAAAGATTATTATTGTACAGCGATATCCTCCTATGTAATTACTAAAATTTTCCAAACACACTCAAAAGGACATGTATGTAACATTCTGTGTAAATAAGGAGCAACAACCTTGGTTAATCTGTTTAAAAGCGAAATAAATTGTTTCACTTAAAAAAATTCTAAAAAAGTGTCGATGTCGTACCGATATAGCAATTTACTTGTTACATACCTCAATACTTGGAATGTCCTATAGAAACTCATGGGTGACTTAAATGTATTTACAATATCTCGAGTTTGGTTAGCTACAAAGAGATTGTCACCAAAGGTCAACATTAGAAATAAGAATTTCTGTTTGCAGTCTGCGGTCGGAAACATACGGCGATATTGATGGTAGAATCCAGTTCACATTAAACAAAATTTTTTACTACTACTTTGAAAGATCGAGTCGATCCAAAAGCTCAGTGCAGATTAGGTCAGTCTGACACTTAATCCCTCAAATGTAACCACACTTATCATGTAGTAGAGAGAGGTTTCACTATCTACATCAAAGATGAGATGATGTAATAATTCCAAGTCTCAGTTCTTGGAATTTAAGGGCTTCAAAGTGTAGAGATTTCGAAAGATTGCTAAGAGGTAAGTTAAAAATGTAAATTGAAGAATAGATTCAGCCTGCCCACAAAGCCGGATAGGCAAATTACATTGCCCTCGGGGATTATCGTTACCTCTAAAACTAACTTTTCGAATATCCTGAAAAACAATACGTTCTACAGTTAATTAGTAACTAAACTGTAATGTTTCAGGCGATAAACTTGCCTGTAACAGTATAACTAAACATCTCTATAATCATTAGTGTCAATTTAGCTTTGGTGTATTGAAAACGTAGTTGTTTCCTGTTAATTTTAAACGACTGAACGCTGAAACTAATACTGAAAGTGACTTCCTTTTTAAAATACTAAAAATTAAGAGTTTTATAAGCTAACTGTGAATGCACGGTATTAATTTTAAAAGGGCGTTTTTGCTTGTAAATTAACTAACCCACAAAAACCAAGTTGTATTAAGTATACCGCTTTCACATCCAATTTTGCACGAATTATGCATTTACTTACCGAATTCATAAAAAATTCTTTAGAAAACTACTACCCGGAGTTCTTAATATAGTTTTGTTGAAATTTGCATCTCTTTCATAAAAACTATTCGTTTCGAAATTGTCTAGTTAGTAACTTTACGTAACTAAATTGTAAATTAAAATTACTTTTCTTAACATTCAATATTAGTTACATCCTTTGTAGAACTTTTGATATTTAATAAAGACTGTTTCTTTTTCATTTTTTGTTCTATGTTATTTATTTTTCTTTTTTCTGTTTCTAACTACCAAAAATCAGAGACTTTGCTAGTTGTTATCACTGTTGTACGTTTATTACACCCTGTTGGTCAATTTCAAAGGATCACGTCAAGAATGTTATACGTTTACAAGAAACTCGAGCAATACGATATCTGTATCCATGTCAAGATAGTAAGAATAAATGATCCACCCTCGTCTTGTCATCCGGTTGCCTGAAACTAACCGTTTTTATGTTAAAAATAATATTATTTCAAATCTAGAATAAATGTTTCTTTTGATAACTTGTAGAACACAGATACTTTTTGCTAATTATTTCTGGGCATCTGCTTTCATTCAATAAAGAAGAAAAATACCATCAGCAAAGGGGAATATTATAAATCCCCAATTATCGTAGCCTCACGAAACCAATATTATAAATTTCTATAAAAACATAAATGATACCTACCCCAGAACAATTCAATTGAATTGTGTAATATATTATTTCAGGTTATTTTGGGAGGCGGTAGGAGACATTGGATGCCCAAAGTAGCCCGCGATCCAGAACAAACTAAAGAGGAAGGTCGGCGCCTCGACGGCCGAAATTTAATCGACGACTGGGTTAGAGATAAGAAAAAACGGGGCCTAAAGGCAGAATACGTCTGGAACAAAGGGCAACTGGATAAAATCAATCCTAATCATGTTGACTATTTACTTGGTAAGTTGTAATTTTGTGTCTCTTCCATTTGTTTGAAAACATTTCAATGAATATTCTATTATTATTTTAAATTGTTAATCAATATTATTCGATATCATTGAATTCAATCACATTTTAATTAACAAAAAGTTGTTTCAATTGTCTGCAGCCACGTAACAATTATTGAAATTCAAAACAATTACATAGATGCTACATTTGGTAATGATAAACATACATAACACGAAATCAGCGTTAGGATAGTAAAAATGCTTTACACTTTAAAAATTCTCTTGAGATTTAATTTACACCATGGATAGAAATAAATACTTTGATTCAAACTTTAATTAAATCTAGACTCAAAACATTTTCTTGTCTAAAGATTTAAATGTTTTAGACATGAATGTAATTAAATTGTAATCGTTACTAAAGCTGAAATTTTATCTAGCCAGGCATTCTTAGCTTATTTTATAAATTTAATTACGTAGGTAATAAGATTTTTCATTTTAGCAAAAAGATTTTTGCAGCTATTTGTTTAGATATTTCAAATATCTCACGAATTATTTTACTGCCATGTAGAAGGATTTTATGGACTGTGTTGGGCGTATTATATTAGCTGTACAGACTTACGTTCAACTCGGCAGTCTCACTGCACTAATCACCAAATTTCTCAGCGTCTATTTCAGCATCAGAGTTAATTGCTTGCAGAATTATTAAAAATCGATGAATTAAATTGTTGTCTACCTCTGTTATTTTAGCTGTAACGCCTGAATTATTATAAAATCATCTTCGTGTACTTCCGTCGTCTGTGGTACCCATGCATTGTTTGAAGATGTCAATTTTGAGTCCCAGTTTCTTGAAGAACTCGTTCTGAATCCTTTTTTGCATTTTCTTTGGAATTTCTTATTTCAGCATTGATGCTCCACCTTTCGAATGATTTATCATAGGCAATGTGAAGAAGGCATTTCATGAATTCTATTCGTGCCTGCAGGGGTAACAATCCTACCCTGAATGCATTTGTGTTTTCTGGTTTATTACGCGCCAGATCTAAATGGTTCATATCCGATGGTTTTGCCTTACAAGTAAAACGTACTGCTTTGATGTAGTACCGGTAATTGTTTGAGCAATCTTTCTATCAATCATAGTAAACAGTAGTTCATGATTCACTCTATAGGTTTCATTACTGAGCTGGACTCAGGTATCGTTGAGGTTGGCAATTTCAGACTCCATTCTTGCAATTTCATTTTGCTTGCTTTCAGCAGTTTCTTTGCAGTATTGAAATTGGACGGGCCTCCAAAACTTCGTCGAAGAAGGTCTTGTATTGTTCCAGATTTTATTTCCTTTTTGATGTAGGCAAAGACGAACGAAGGACGTAAGAAACACACTCGCATCAGAAACGTTTTCTTCTTCAAAAAATTGTTTGTATTTGCTGTGACCAGATAAACCATCACAGCTCCATTTTGACACTAAAGTTATTTCTTCGCCCATGGTCTTAGTTTTTAAAATCCTTTCTGTTCATCAATTCTTGCAAATTCACACAGGCGCAACCTTCAGTTACCTCAACATCTGTAGGGTAACATTTCTTCTTTGAGTTCAACGCTTTATAGTAAAGTGGAAAGATATTACAACCCACTGCTTTGGTTGCCTTTCTAATTACTTCATACTTAAACTTTGATAGAGAAGCATTCAGAATTAAAGCCAATGCCTTTTCCGCACTAAACTGAGAACAATTTGGTGATTTATCTCGAATCTTATTAGTGGCTGCAATAATAATTTTCTCAGAAACGTCACACAAACTTTTAGCCATTCTACATTCTTCGACAAAAAAGCGTTCTTGCTCCGCGATGCAACTTGCCACCTTCGTCCAAAGTTTGATTAAAAATGTTTGCTCAGTTCATAATATATTTCTTCCATCACTGTCTCTGTTACTTCTGGATAGCTACATTTTATGTTTTCGAGACATTTATGCACTTCGCGATTACTCGATAGAATAATGTCAACTAATTCTCGATAAATTATGCTAAAACGTTCCATGATTTAAAAAATACAATGTCACTTTCTCGAACAACTGATGACTCATGAACAAAGAAATATAAACAACCCGTTTTATACTGAAAAATCAAATTGATTGCTTAATTACCCTCATTATGATTCATTAACTTCGTTGCAAATTATTAGTAAGTAAATTTTGAAGAAAATGAAAAGTTATTAGTTTAATGGTGCTTTTAACCAAAGCCGCAGGTTACCGCGTATTATAAGCTTTTGGTAAGTTAAGGAGTGTTTATTGCCAACAGAGAGTTCTACTGAAATATATATATATATATATGTATACAGGGTGTACTTGGTGCAAAGCCACATCAGTGCACGTGTTGACATTGTTATGGATTCTGTCGACCATAACAATTGTGACATCTTCAAGGATTGACGAAGTTTTCTTTATTGAGTTTCTAAACAAATGGGTAAATTATCTGTAAACCCATCCCATCTGTGGCGTTTGAGTAGCTACTAGCACAACACTGCAAGTCTGCATGAGCATAAGGTTTTTTTTCCGGGTTTTACCCGTGACATCATATTCTGGTTTTTATTTTGATATTAAATAGACTTATTGTTAGACCAAACAAAATAAAATGTTCCGACATTTTTTATTATCTTCTTCTTCCAGCTTTCAGCTCATGTCAACTAGTGCAGATTCGTCTTTTCTCGCATTCGTATGAAATGTGGTCTGTGGCTTTAGTACGCTCAGGTGGATTTTGCAGTGTTAGTAAACCTGTACAACAAAATTTTACGTCAGTTCCTAGTATTATTAAAATAACACTGTGGTATCACAACTTCTTCACGTAACCTCGTTATTGATATTTTATTATGAGTAACTTATTAGTATAACCAGTGAGCATTTACTAGTCCAGCTCAGTGAATTGTTGTAAAGCTTCCTTTCATCTAAATAGAAAGGTAAGTAAAGGGAGAAATAAGAAAGTGAACGAATATCGTACCTGAAATGTCTATATAACTTTTATGTCTGTTATACCCAAGGATGTTTTATGGTTTCTCAATTTCACCAGATCCTTTTCTAATAGTTACCATTTCAGGGATGTTTCGTGTTTAATATCATAGCGTCGCGTCGCGTTTATTCATCCATTTTTCTACATATATACAAGTTTTGCCTTTTCTCGTATACGTCGTATCGATTCCAGGATTTGCCTCCGAAAACTGGAATTTTCTTTTATTGCCCAGTCACTGGACCTCAAGATATTTCGAATTCACTTTCTTCATCCGATAAACCGTTATTGTTATTGTTTAGTATCGCCTGATTTATTATCTGATTAACCCTGTCATTATTATCAACTAGTATTTGGACTTTCACTCTCGTCAATTTTATAAACCGACTCTTTAGCGGATTCCATGCGATCGGATTTATTTAATAATAAATCATTCCACTGTTTTTTAGCTTTTTTTGTTCTTGTTCATAAGATATCCCGGCCACACCAATATTTCCTCAATACAAATCACCAATAGATCATATAAAAACTACATCACTAGGGTTTTACTGTTAAAAGTCCACCGTTACAAATGACAGCGATGCATACGCAACACGGTCATTCAATTTCTTGCGTTGTAATTTTTGTGGTTTTTCCTTCTCTTCCCTTTGTGTTTCTTCTTTATTTTGCTGTTCTTCTATTTCTCTTGTCTGCACTTTTCTTCGAAGTTTTCTTTCTACACCTCTAATATTTTTGATGTCTCAGTTTCTATCTGATTATTCCTATCTTCAATTCCATACTCTTCTTTCTTCATTTTTATCTCATCCTTTTTAGTCTATTTCAAAATCTTCTATTGTCCGTCTTATAGTTTTCTTCTAGTTATTTTTCAAATTTTTTACAGCTTGCTTCTTTTTCTTCTTTTAATGCCGTGCTTTTGCCCTATTACGTTTCTCTGTTTATTCTTCCTTGTTTTGTTTATTGCTCTCTTACTGGAATTTCTTCCAAGCTTATTCTGTTCCCTAATTTTCTTCTATATTCTACCGTTCAGGTTTCTTATTATTCTTATGTAAGTTCCTATATTTATGACTTTTCTATCTACATTCTTTGCCTAGTCGTCGTTATATTTCGAGTCTGTGTCTCCCCTACTTATGTTGCTTGTTTTTTTTGTATATCTCCCGTATATCTCGCCGTTTTCGTTATTATCCTTAAGTACTCTATTCGTTTCTGATCTTCCTCTTGAAACCTCTCATTAGAAACTCTACGTCTAACCTTTTGTTTTGCGTGTTGTTGTA
>VTPC01086568.1:0-10909 GCA_011009095.1 Ignelater luminosus | reverse complement strand
TTTAGGTTAAAAATTATGTAAATTAAAACACCTCGCATTCTTTGATCTATTTATATTTAAAAATCTTTAAAGGATATTTTGTTTCTGTAAATTAAAAAATCAGAAAAATATTAAAATAACCAAACCTACATTTAAAGAGATTTAGAATTCCATCATTGTTTCCATCAGTAAAGAAATAGAGCTTTGAAAAATTTATCCTAATACTAAAAGTCAAAGGAAAATATTGAAACGCAGTCTTTCCTTTTGTTGTAGGCAATCACACACAAGAAGCTTTGAAAAATTCAGTAAAATACGCTGTATAAAGAAAGATCGCATTTACGAGGAAGCAATTTAATTCCGCGGGTACTTGCAAACGTGGTAATCAAACATTGTGATTCGGGGTTCGAGTGCTTAAACTTTCATTAATGGTAGTTCATAAAGTAGACTCGATGGGGTCTAGCAATTAGCAAATTGCAGTAGCTAACGATGAAACAGTGTACGATGATAGCCTGAAGCATCGCAATCGAGCACAGCAGCTCTCCATTGGGAACTCTCATCGATTCGAATACCAAAGTGCTTAGTTCATAATGGACTAATATATTACCTCCAAAACGCGATAGACGGATCTAGTACCCCTACTTATAATTAGATTACACCTGTTATCGGTTTTATTGCTGTGCTATTACGAGTTACATGAAGCAATTTATATTTAAATTAAGAATTCTTTAAATTAAACTCCTTAATCTTATTCTTAACCGCTCTCAAATTCAAATATCCGCCGTTTATAATATTCTGGTGTTTGAAGTTTTTATATAGAGCTTGGTATGTATGCACAAAAGGCAACGAAATTGGTAGGACGAGTGAAACTCGAAAGAAGAAATAATATTTAATTTACCGACTCGCAAGCTCGTCTCAGAGGACTCACTGACTATAAAACTTCTGTTGACTTTTTATAATTGTTTTCAATAAATGGATTTGTGTTGTTTCTCTAAAATTTCCATCAGACTTTACTTGAAAATAGCTTTCGTGCTCTATCTCCCTAATGTAATTTTAATTTTAAGGTCAAATAACTTAAATGCTAAAGTGTTAGAAATGACACGCTCTAAATGCTTGATAAAAAGCTACGTTTTCTCTTTCTCTTGGAAGGACACGAGATCTGGATCTAATTAAATTAGCTACGAACTGTTACTAATGGCTAAAAGACTTGCTTTAAGCCGACGAATTGTATTATGCAAACCTTTTTTATTTATCACATAAATGGATAATTCTCATTTGCAAACAGCTGTTCGTCAATAATCATGAATAAACATAATCAAATTTGAAACTCATTGAGATATTTTCATTCACTAATTAACTAATTTTTATTTCTCAAAATAATTATGTTCTGTTTGTTAATGATTGAATTCATACCGAAAAGATGATAATGCAAAATGTAAATAAGTGTTTTACACTATTAACGAGTTTATTACATAAATGTTGAACACACGATCAACCTGTATGTGGAGTTATTAATTACGTTTACGTTTTCAAAATATGGGAGAAATGTTTTTAACAAGACTGTGGTATAAAATCGAATATAGAATGTTAGTAATCTGATATTTTGTACGGTTTTGTAAAACTGGAGGGCTGAGAATGACAGCCAGGCGATAACTGAAATTCATTTTGTATAGGAAAGCAAAGAAGCTGCTTATTTTGAGAAATAAAGAATAAATAGCTGTTTTCATGAAATTCATCCGTGTATCCTTGTCATTCTCAGGTTTTCGCATACAAATATTAAGTGTCATAATATTTACTGTAATCTGTTTTGGCCATTGGGTTTACTGTTTTGGGACAATGAATAGGAAATGCAAGGAAAAATAAACTTTAACAAAATTATATTCAAGTTATTAATTAGAACATAAAGTGAAAATTAATTGTATAATTTAGACAAACTTGTATAGGCCGTCGATCTTAGAGATTAAGCAAGATTGGTCAAAAAAACTAAGAATTCTTGCAGTTGCTTCATGACAGTTGCCGAAAGCAAACCCAAGAAGTATATTTTCAACTTATGAAGTTCAGGAATAAAATCCCGAAAATTGATTTCATGATAAAAAACTAAAACAAAGTAGAAAATTACTGCAATAGGAAGATAAGTCCAAGGTATAAACAGACTACTTGAAAGATGTTGATGATATTAAGTTTTAGACTAGTAAACAATGATGTGGACGTCATCGTAATATTATTTTTTATATTTTACTAATTTTTTTTTCATTAATCCAAAACATCTTTTACTATAATTATTAATGGATTCCTCAATCCGTTGTCCTACACATTGTGAGGGGCTGAAGTATTAATTGCTGAAGCCACAAAAATAGCCATTAAACTAAACTTTGAAACTTCATATTTTTAAAAAAATAGTACGCACCTACGTCAAAACATGTACGGTCAAAGCCTGTAGTCAACACACTAAACTTTTAAAGAAATTACAATTTTGATAGCACTTTCACAGAAGTTACTGTTAGCTAAATTCTCTGTTAATCAAAGTCATTTCATTAAGGAAGAATTTAATCAATTTTCCAAAACACGAAACTACGTTTTTTCCCAATCAACCATCACTATTCAAGAATATTTTAACTGATTCAACATGAAGAATGTAAACTGTGATGCTTACAAAGAAACTGTCGTTAACACTATCATCTGTAACGTGGCGATTAAAGGAATCCAGAAAAGTATTATCACGATCCTGGTGTTGATTGAATTATTTTAGTGACATTGAATTCAAAAAAGGACGTCTTCAAGAACACTTTTGTTACATTGTCGCATATAAACTATCATAATCCAGATAACAGGTCAAACCAGTTTGTCACATAGAACGCTATAAGTACCATAGCTAGGTACATCATTTTTGAGCAAAATCTCCAATCTGGAAAAATAGAAGTTAAAACGTTTAGCATTTCCACTTTAAGAGTATCTTTGACTGTAGATTCCTTTTGGAAATAATCGCTTCAGTCTGGGGAAGTCAATAAAATAAGCGAATGTTAAAATATCCAATTATTCAAATATTTGAGTCGATTTTCATAGGACTATTTAACTTTGCTAAAGCCAATGCAAAGTTGTTGAAAATAACAAACATGCAAATGCGAAGTAACTCCAATCATATCTATAGCTGAACACAGAGCATTATGTCAATTTACTAGTCAACTAAAGACCGTCAAGGATTACTGTTAACACTAGTACTACTATTAAGAATCAGAAAAGACATTATTTGTAATTGCATTTGAACATTCAAACTGCGAACAATAGTAGTGACCAGCTTCGAAACAATCTGGTTCTGTTCAATCGTTAATTGATGTTCTTTAATAATTATCAATTACTATTACAGACGCATATAAACATACTGTATCCTCAACTGTCTTCTGTTGTCCTCAAGCTTGGTTTTTTCTTTAGAAATTTTCTTCAAACCAAGGAAGTTGTCTTTCTACTTTTGGTTAGAGGTGTGCGTCGCCGCGCCGGGTTGATTGATCACCGCCGGTATGATTGTATAAGCTGACGCCACCGCCGAAATAGAACGGCGTAGTCGGCGTGACGCCGAATCACGCCGCCGCCGTTATCAATCAATGTCAAGATTAAAGTTGAAACTGTAACTGTATAAAGTTTTTTTACTTGAAAATGAAATAGCCAAGGAACAACGAAGTGTTCTTGACAAAATCATTGAAGTAGATGAAGAAGTTTTGTTTTTCGAAAATAATCGTGACGAAGACATGACATTAACAGAAGCGGATTTAGGTTTGATTGCGCCCTAGGCCTATTTTGATATGGCGTCTCTTTTGTTTGCAAATTGCAAAGTTTTTTATACAGTCACCGAGAAACTCCATGAATTTCGAATTTTTATCGTTACTCAGATTTTGCCGCCGGGCCTCGCGAGCCTAAGCCTAAATCCATCACTGGACATCAACTGCATTATCTGCAGGACCATCATCACATCCAAAAACATTAAAACATGATCAAATAGCGTTTTAATGATGATGGAGAGTATTGATGGGATAAACAAAAATCCGATTAATGTCATTCTTCAAAAAACTGGTAGACGTAATCTATAACTTTTTGTACTAGAATGGGAAATATTTCAAGACTTGCTTGGTTATCTAAGTAAACTCAAACAAATTACTAAAATACTAAGGAAACAGAAGGTTAGTACTTTAAATCAGATACTATCCTTCGGGAGTGAACTATCCTTTATTTTAAAAGCCGATGCAAAAGATATTACTGCAATCAAAGTTATAAATATGCTTAAGAACTTTAATCATAAATTTTCTATTACAGAGATAGAAGTTTTAGCATCATAAGTGAATCTTTGATTTCAAAATTTAACAGATGTCTGCAATTATTTATCTTCAAAAAAACGAATTCTACCAAGTGTTTGGTAAAGCATGTCCTAAGCATAATTGAGCACAACAACTACGAAAATTCAGAAAAGGAAGATGATAAAACAGATAATTTAGAATAAGTGCAAGATGTACTAGATTTCTGGCAGTCCAAAAAGGCTACTATGCTAGATTTGACACAACTTGCTAGGAAAGTATCTTGTGTGTATGCAAATTTCATGTTTTTCTTCACGGTTATTTTGCAGCCAAGTCTGGTTATATTATACAGTAGATTTCCATTTCTACAATACCTGTAGGAGAAAAGTTCTTTATTGAACAACTGCCTAGCATTTCTAGGTTGCCTTATGTCATAGTACCAAAACAATATTTCTAACATATACAGGGTTTCATTTTAAAACGATCGGGAAAAACACGCGAATATATTTATGGATGGGGAGATTAGAATACATAATTAACTAGTTCATAGAGTTCACGCTGTTCGCTCTCACACACATAATCTTAAAATCTTAAACGTCACCCCAGTACTTGTGATACGTCGTTAGAAAGGGAATAACAATAGCAATCTTTTAGTGAAGATCAAATTGAAATCGGCCTACTTGATCTAAAGTTATAGAACAAAATGTGTCATTTTAGCTAAGAATTTAAAAAGCGTTATCTAGTTAAATAAACGCATTTCAATTGTTTTAGTGCATATTTGGGATACAAGACAGATGAATATAGGTATTTCTGTAAAATAAACTGTCAATAGAATGTAAAAACAAGAGTGAGGGAACAACACACACAAGACAACAACCAAACGTAGCAACCCACGTTAACAGGTCAATTCACCTTATTCGATGCAAAACATGCAAAAATGTACTTGTTTTTCATCTAAAGTTCATATAGTCTAAGAGCCAGTGGCCGACAGTCTTACGGTTATTTATTAGGCTTCATATTTTCTTCATTCATTCTCCCATATCTGCCTACATGAGATGAAGACTTTTTAGTCCGACCGGTGGTTCCCTTGGAGTTACTCGGGTGTGAAAGCTGTAAAAAAGTGACCGAGTAAAATGTTAAAGTATTAAGTCTGCCACTACAACAATCAGGATGCGATAATTTACGTAAAGAATATGAGTTACATTTGTTGTTATAGGGAGACGTTTTGTATAGTAACTTTGAATCAGGTGACCAATTCAATTATTTACGTATTTGAAGTTGAATATGTGAATTGAGTTGCTAATGTAAATTGCTGGGATAGGTACTTCCTTTAAAAAATTGTCCATTTTCTGTTGTTACTTTCCTATTGTTTTGACTTTCGATTGACAGTCCAATTTAAATTATTCAATTAACAATGTTTGCGTTTATCTGTTTCATACCCGAAATAAGCACCAAAATAATTAAAATGTGTCTACTTACTTGATTAACGCCGTTTACGCTCATCACTAAAACGAAACGTTTTGTGCTTTAACTTGCGATCTAGTAGGCTGATTTACATTTAATTTTTACTAAAAAGGTTGCTATTGTTATTCCCTTTTGAAGAACGTATCACAGGAGGTGAGGTGCCATTTAAGACTCTGAGGTTATGTGTGTGAGAGCGAACACAGAGACCTCTATGATTGAGTCAATTGTGCATTCTAATGTTCCCCTCTATAAATATATTGACCTGCTTTTTTCTTATATCAGTACCTTCAATTGT
Source organism: Ignelater luminosus (assembly GCA_011009095.1). NCBI lineage: Eukaryota > Metazoa > Arthropoda > Insecta > Coleoptera > Elateridae > Ignelater > Ignelater luminosus. The sequence goes on along the minus strand of VTPC01086568.1, from coordinate 4,891 downwards.
TTACGAGATATTAAGGGTGGATCGTTTTAAAAAGAACACACTGTATAAACAACAAACAATAAAGATTCTTGACTAAATACACAAATTACAAAATTACTTAAAAATTGGCACAACATGCAGTTGATTGGAGATTCTTATCAACAAAAATTAGAAAATTTTGATAGTTACAGGTGTTATAAAAGAAACCAAACTATTCGTGATTCTACATAACTATGCAACCCTAGTGGTGATGACGGCAAGAATAAATTTCGCATCGCGTCAAATTAACCCATTGGTATATCCGGTTTTAACCTTTTCGCGACGTCACAAAATTACAGGTATGTCGGCGCACACCTTTACTTTCGGTGTCGTTATTTTTTATTTCTTTGATTTTTGAAGAAGTTAAACCCCTTATAAGTCAAGAATACCAAAATCTGTTAAAACGCCAACATCTTTTGTAGGTATCTACCCCTGAAATATTGAGAAATAAATTACAGAAACTATTCAGTAATGGTTTTATATACGGAATAAAGCAAGCAACGATAAGAAGAGCAAAACAACCTAGAAGACAAAGAAGATACTACAATTCGCAAAAAGTAATTTTAGTTTGGAAAGCATTTGTATAACATACAAGAAACCTCTACTTCCTGTTTTATTATCACTAGCATGACTTTTGATAAGCACACCGAAATGCTAGTAGTCGTATTTCTTAAAACCATTTATGTATGAGTTCATGGATGACAAAATACTTTTCACTTCAAAAGAAAAAGCTTCCTATGAACATAAACCTTCCAGAGCTTCGCATTTGAAATAGAGGGCGTTAAGATATCATCAAAAAACACAATTTTTTGGATTATTTGCAGAACTAAATCATTCCGTATAAACAACTTCGAATCAGTCGCAGCAAGAATGCGTGCATTATCTTTGCCAGTATTTGCCTTCGAAGACTTAGTAGGCCTATGTCTTCGGTGCTTTCTTCAACTATTTGTTATCTTTAATTCTTCTTTTTCAACGTGTAATTCTATTCTTTATGACGTCCTATGTTACTTCATCTTCCCTTTTTTCTCCTATACTGCTTCTTCTGGACACATTACTTTTCTGCATCCTGCAGTTACCCCAATCGTTGTCCTCGTACAACTCCTGCAATATCTAATTTTTTGTACATTTTTATCGGCTTCTTTTCAATTCGTCCGGTACCTTTATTCTCGATATACCTTTACTATTTAAGAACTTTTTAAGCGTATATACATTTTGATTTTCTACCATAAATCCTCAATGTGTTTCTTTTCTTATTCGCGGATTTCTGAACTTAAATATGTGAGCTGACCCCATTTCTTGAAAGCTATAAGTCTTCTTGCTATCCTTCCTTATTTGCTTTCTGATCACATATTCTAATGCACCACTGACTTTAATCATTCTTACAAATTTTGTCACACCAAATTTTGTTTATGCTTCATAAAGTTTTTTCTTCTTCTTCCACAAACTTCTCTTAACGTAAATATTTGGTCTACTATTGATCTACCTCTTTTAAAACCGCTTTGGTACTCGTCTAATATTTCATCTACAATCTCTTTATTAATCTATTTTTCATATGTACATGAGACCAAAATAACACTAAGTAGTATTATTTCTCTGTGGTTTGAACAGCTCGTATTGTTTCCTTAGTTTTCTTCTTACCTCTATCAGACTTGTCAGTGGTCCTTCTATTTCGTCTTCGTCTTCTTTCCAATTGAGTAGTTTGCAAAAGGAATTCTTCCACAGCTCTAATATTTTACGTGGTATTGATTTTTTTATTTCTCTACGTATTAAAAAGGGTATATTTCTTGGGTGTGCCAAAGATGAGATGCTTAACTTTTTCTTAAGTTAATAGCTATATGTAGTTCACTACACAAACTACCCTAAGTTCAGAATTTTAGCTGTTATCGTATGTCCCATATTTTTAGTTCTTTCTAATTTCATTTTTTAGTTTTTTTCTCTGGATTTTATCAAGTAGTTGTAGCAAACATTCATGTGTTTGTGACATATCTCAGTTAAATTAACTAATCTTGTATCTGAACTGCTGATTTCCATATAAACTTACAATGAGCACAGATGCAGGGATTATTTTGTTGTAAATTAGAATCTCGACTGCCGCGATCCGATCCATTATCGTAAAAGTAATTACATTAATTTTTTCTCTAAACGAGTCTTTATCTAAACAAGGAGTAAAATAGGATGACCTATAATAAATATAAAACATACTAGCAAGTTTAATTTTGTGTTTATTTGATCCATTTTGGTCGAGGATGCTTGTTTGCTTTCTATGTGAAAAAAGCATGCTACAACTTAGATATAACAATATAACAGCAGAGCAGCAACTAATATTTGCTTAGACAAAAACATTCATGTTTAGACAAAAGGAGAATAACAATTTTAATTTAATTTTGCAAACTAGCAAAAACTAAAATGAAATATGCTATTTACATATGGTTGAGTCATGTAATGCAGACAGTACTGGTAATACAAATAATTGTGTTATGTTAGTCAAACAATATAAAATGACTTTGAACTTTACCCCCATCTACTACCTTGTGTAAACGACATAGATATACCTTAACGTATTTTGTGCACATTTTTTTTCTGTTTTCTGAATTTTTATTTGATCAGTGTATGCTTTATTTCTATCATGAATATTGTTAAGTGAAAATTTTCCTACCGTAAATAAAACGAATGAAGATATCAAGATTTTTCGTTTAATTTTACATTTCATACATTATGTACGAATTTGTTAAGAATTCACACTTTTATTGGAAAAGCAAGAATTAAATTAAGATGAGTTATAAAAAGGTTTCTTATATAGCACTCCAGAAATATTTGCAAGTCTTTTAGACTTTGCACTTCCTAATAATTTAAGAGTAGAGCATAGGGTAAACGCACCTAAGTACGTCCAGCTCCAGCCGCCCACCACCGAATCAATTATTGTTTTATAAATAAATTATAGCACCATAAATAACGGAAATTTTTAGCTTTGTGTTATCTACCATCCTTCGTTCTAAGAATTATGTTGCATTCATTCCGGTAAATAAAAATTATATGTTAATTATTAGCATTTATTTACTGCCAGTACGTGATTGTGTTTACTACGACTGCCATTGAGTGTGTTTTTATTAACGAGAAACGGTTGCATTCTAGGTAAGATTTGCGCATTTTTGTGGACATCTTCGTAAAAGTTTCTGTTTGGTAAATTAAAGCAATGATCCTTCTTAATATTTAATACAAAAAATCCTGGATTTTAATTAAACAAATGTCGAAAATAAGGTAGGCAGAGTACCGGTATTCACAGATTCGTCTAGTCACCTGCTCGCCGCTTTCCATTGTCGTGCAGTAGATATTCCACAATACCGAGATTTTATATTATTGTTGCTCGACTTTTTAATTTAATTTTGTTGATTAGCACCCACATTTATTAATCTTTCTATCATTTATTTGATGGTTATTATTTTCTTCAAAAGAAATCTAATTTTAGGAAGTTAACATGTCCAAACAACCAACTTAAGTGAAAAATTAACTTTTAAAGAGTATCATGTAGAAAGAAGGAATTAAATTCATTTGTTAATTAATTATTACTTATTTTGTATTTGCATGTATTTTTTAAAATAAATTCTTTTCGTTTCAATAAATCGTTTATCAGCAAATGCAAGAAAGGCATAAAATTGTTAAATTATTTTATGCTTATGGCGAGTAACGAAGATATCGCTAAAACAGATTTAATTTGCCAAACAGGTGATCCGAATAAAGCTTCCAAGAACTTATATGTAATCATTTAAGAAATAATCATTCCTCACGTTTATACGATGTTTATAGCTTTGTTTCTTAAAGGGCGGCTACTAGGACCTTGACGGCGGATTTTTAGTAATTAGTGGCGTATTACGGGGCCAAAGTGTCGGTTTTAATGAATAATTTTTTTTCTCATACAAAACTAAACGTTTAATGACTTTTGACGATTGAGCATGCATATCATTTAAATATGCATAACTATACAGAAAGTTTCATTAATCAATATTATTTCGTTTTAAATTTAAACGAATTTGAACTTCAATTATGCTTTTACCCTACTATATTTACAAAGAAATTACGTGGAAGCTTAAGCAAAGTTAAATGTCTGAATCCGAATATATTAAAAAGTATTCTTTTTTTATCACGTTAAGAAATTTTTCATTTCATCTTGCCAGCAGAATATGTCATGTCAACTCTTACTTATTAAGAATTAATAAATTAACTGACGGGTTAGACTTATCTTTCTAAATTAATCTTAAGCTTCATTTCATAACACGCGGTGAGAAGCTGTAAGGGGTACGTTAAGAGTAATTCATCATTAACAAATTACCTAACGTTGTTTGTCCTTATCAACCTTTTCATACTTCCTGGTAAACCTCTTCATTTTCATGACTTGCATTTAAGAAAATTAGTTAAAGTTACAATTAGTTTGTAACTTCGTGGTTGAAACTGCATTGAAGGCAAGCTAAAAGGGTTTCGTAAAATAAATGAAATTATAGTTAACAGAATAGTTTATTACGACGAAACCTACATTAAAAACAATTGAATGTAGAGCTTTGGGATTTCCACTTATATTCCAACCATCAGACCTAACTTTATTCATTCAATTAATTTAAATTTTACTGTAATTCTACATTTTCACACATAAACATTACATTTAATAACAATAAGTAATACATTAACAGCTTCAAAGCGTTTCTTATTCGTTTGATAAGTTTAATTGTTGGGTTAGAAATTATTATAAATTAAGTATTAATTTGGTATTTCCATAGTAAGTATGCTATTTAGTCTGGTTTTCTTTACAATGAGCATCGTTCTATATATATATATACTGGACCAACCTGACTTAAGCAAGCCCGATGCCACCTTGAAAAAC